>NQII01006520.1:20493-60728 GCA_002778355.1 Clitarchus hookeri
TATTTTTTTTTTTTTCCAACCACGGTCGGATCATATCGCTTCCCGCCCGATTGGGACGTTGTTTGCTCAACGTAACCAGTGAAAACTGAACTCCAGGAAGCAAAAAACGAAAATTGATTTTAACTTTCCGACAAATCTTTTGATTCTTAAATTACCCGACGCTGATAATGTTTTCCAAACACGCAAACACATCAAGCTAATAATTGCGACAACACAAAACTGACTACGACGAAAAAGGAATGCATTAATTTCATTTGACACAGCCGTTCAATTAATTCTTCGAGATGCAATGATGTAGCATGTGATACATATAATTTATTGCATCATTAAATATAATTTTAAAATATTACGGTGTTATATGTAAGATAAAATAGTTTTTAATGCAAAACATACCTAACTTAAGGCCTATTTTTGTGACCTAGTTCCCAATACCAGAATACTGGCATTAGATTATGAAGCTGTGGAACTGTTATGAATTAGTGTTAACAGATAACTGAAACTGATGGGTTATTTTTGGGGAAGGGGGGGACGCCATTAGAACAAATGCTCAACATTTTAGGAAAATACAATGGATATTTTTTTAACGACTGCTAGGATGGTCATATAATAGATGACAGTTTTTAATAAGTTTATTTATATAGACAAAGGCAAAACTGTATCTCCGACCTAAATTTAAATCATTGTGAAAACTCAGGTAAAAGTATCTCGTTCATATATTATAATTCAGTTTAAATGAGTAATTTATTACATGTATGATTTAATTTAATATTAATTTAATGGTAAGCAAAAAATAACTCTATCGAAGAGTAATTAGGTTAATTTCGCCACTTGTTATGAAAATACTGACCATTTACTATCTGATAATTCGTCAAAAAATAATTAAATTATTCTGAGAGTAATGTAGATATGTTTANAAATACTGACCATTTACTATCTGATAATTCGTCAAAAAATAATTAAATTATTCTGAGAGTAATGTAGATATGTTTTTAAAAAATCGGGAAACGTTTTGGCGTTTTTTTTTTATAAGTATGTGTGTTAATAAACATATTTCTATTTCTAAAAGCTAATGTATAAAACTTAAAACAATAATTCAGAGAACGTAGGTAATATTGGAGTTAAATATGAAGCATTATGCAAGTGCGTTGGATAAGGGATCGCATCCATTTTACAACACGATAATGGCATTGGCCAACATATACCCCGAGTGTCTTTTGACACTAGGTAAACATTTTTTTTTTTTTACAGTTACTTGATCCTCAAACAAAAAAGTTGGGCCAACGTTGGCTCGACAAAAAAAAGTGCTAATGGTTCAGCAAACAAATGCAAACTTTAAAGTCAAACTTTAAAGTCAAACAAACAGGTTTTACCATGCGAGGTTTGGGATCTCATGCGGCTAAAAGTATCGGATGTGGTGTACGCCAGAGCAAATTTGTGAATGGAAATTATTTGAAAATAGCAGTGAAAAATGACTCCTTCATTACTTTGAAATAAATTCGCTCTGTTGATTGACCGCTGTATTTTCGTAAAATGTTAAGTATATTTCAAAACTGGTGGACTCGTATCTCATCAACAATTTAAACCGATATTTTCACTTGGAAGCGAGGGGGTGCTTTCATACAATATCACTTGCTTAATTGCTAGAGCAAGTATCTTTCCGTAAAAAAAAATTAGTAACAGAATTATTTTAAAATATATTTTTGTCCTACAGAATGATTTTAAATTGTACACAGTATTGCGCTTTTGGTTACGAATTCATTGATTACATCATAGATAACCTTTTTTTACTGCGAATTTTAATGGCTACTTCGGTAAAGCCAAACCGATTTTTAGGTGCTCTAGACACCCTGAAATGAATTTCGCATTTTAACTACAGTAAACTAATGGTAACTTATACTCCAAATTTGCCCCAGGGCACAAATATATGGTTTAGCTGAGATTCTAGCAATAAACCTTGTTACTGTGCCAAATGTTTGTAGGATGGCAATGTGACGAAACAATAGAGGTTTAGCATAGTTTTTTTAAATAATATTAAGAACTTGATCTGATAGAATAATTTTAATGATAACACGTGGAAATTGAATATAAGCAACGGGCGCAATTTCATCAGTGCTCTTAGACTTAATTTTTTTGATGTCAGCAATGCGAGTTAAATTTTGTGACGAATGATAAAATATGAATCAGAAAGTGCACGTTGCTACAGTTTTTTTTTTAAATAGTAACTTACAAACCAACGAAAATATGTATTAAATTATTTGCACTGTTTACAAAACAGTAGACCGGAGAATAAAAATAATGCTCTCAGAAATTTTTTTTTTAATTTTTTTTATTGGACGCTTATTTCACGTTGGATAGCTAATCGGGTTGGGCTTGCAAACTGAAGTAGCGTGAACTGTCGAATAAAATCTACACACAGGCAAATTGTTTACTTGGGATTCGAACCTGGAACCTATTGATGTAAAGAAAAGGTCTCAGCTACATACATAGATGTCACCTGCTAACTAGATTCAAGCCCAAGATGCTTCGAAGTGGGTTAAATTGAGCACGCCATGTGTTACACCTGCGCGCGAAGCATGCGGGATATGCAACGTACAAACATGTTAAGATGCTGTTGCAAGATATGTTTTACTCAGGCCAGAGAGCACGTGTTTCAGAATAGACTCGCGTAGTTCAAGCAACGTTCGCGCAGAGGTAGGCAAATTAAATAACCTCGCGAACACTGCAGCGAATCACGATGCAAGCATGTAATCGACTGGGAGCGAAGTTCATCAATCATTCTCTCAATTGGCTGACAATTAAAACTCTCTTCAGCTTGAACTCCGCCCTGATCTTGGCTGGGAATGCCGGTAACTGGCGATGGATCTCAAGGTCGTCATGGCAGTCAGTGAGCGGTGCAGAGAATCCATTGCACCACGACGTAGGTTACCGGTATAGGGCGTTCACGGTTAAAAAGCTGTTCAGGTAACGTGAGCACTTTCAGAAGTCAACCATTGAAAAAAAAATCACTTCCCATAACTACACGTATTATATACAGTACACACTGACTCGCAGGCTCCTAGTTAATTTGGCAGTGAATTAACGAAAATGGTTCTAAGACCTGACGTTATATTTAGAATATATTATTATTACAAGACGCTACATGGACGTATCCGAATTCGTGAGGGATGGAGGTTTGAGTGAATGCATTTGGCCGGCTATTAACAGCGAGGTCTTGAGAGCCAATGAGGGTGATTAGGGTGAAAATGGAGCAGCGCCGGAATGAAAGGGCGGGGTAAACGGGAGATCCCCGAGAAAACCCGCCGTCACGATTCCCACATGTGAAAAACCGGGATTAAGCCTGCCGGGGATTGAACCCGGTTCGCCTTGATGGGAGGCGAGCAGGCTAACCGCGAATTCACCGCTGCCCCGAGAGAGATAGAGGTCTTTAAAAAATAAAGGAACTAAATTAGATTATTTATTTATTCACACAGCGATTATTTATAATATTATAACTACCTACCTCCACTATTACACTTGTTATTCTCAGTGAGTGCAATATTTAACGTACATCTCGATTCTAATTAAAGCCCTTATCAGTGACTCTATATTGGTTACAATCGCTTAATTAACACTCATTATGTGGGGACCTACACATATTCAATGTGTCTATTGCCATCATCCCAAATGTCTGTCACTCACGCATCCAGTACAATAGTCCCGCCCGTCAGTTTCTCTCTTCACTGTACCGATGCTCGCAGTCCGCAGACTTCGCTCCGTTAGTAGCTCTCGCCACCACTCGTCGCTCTGCTGTCTCGTCGCTGCGCTGTCACCTCACAACTCGCGCTTAAGGTCGCACAATCCTCCAAACTCTTAACTGTCAATTCGGAGGCCCGTCGCGGCTTAAGCAGTCTCGCTGGCCCGATCTACAAGGTCACCCGCGCCCCGACTCACGCTGCGAGAGGCAAAGGCGATGACCAGAACATTCTTTCAAAGATAATCCCAGAAATTCAAACCGCTGAAGGTCAAGAGCGCACAGGTCCCGATAGACTTATCCGGTACACGTGGCGGCTCGCCTTTGTAAAACACCACGCACTTCTCGCATTATCACTTTGCCAATGGCACACTGTTTCGCTCGCTCGAGCGGGTCGGGGCAAGGGAAGCGATGCAGACCAGCAAGACGAAACAATATGCAAAATTGAAGTTACCGAAATTAAGTTTTTTTTTTAGTTTTATACGCCCTATATTTTTTATACACATTAGAACACGAATTTGCGTATAATTAACTATTTCACTACGTAAATATTTCCTTGTTTCCACTTGGATGACTTATGCATCAAATGAGACGTTCCATAGCAACGTTAATCTTTCATATAGCGAAAGGGTACAAAATGAGAAGAAAAGTTTATCCTAAGCAGGGCTTTCAAAAATGCTTAATTAACCGTGAACAGCGTATAACTGAGCAATTTTCAATCTCTGCTTATGTTCATGTTTCTGAAGATAGCGTTTCAGTTCTCCGGATGTAAACATCAACATTGCGATGGTGGTCCTAATGACAAGTTTTCCTCCACGGGTCCTTTAAGTAACATTTTTAAGTTTGTAAAACGCAAGTATTCTATTACCCCAAATCTTACGTAAAGTGTATAAAAACAAAAACTAACTGATGTCAGTCGTAAATAATTTAAACATCGCCCTTGAGAAGATACGAATACGTTGAACTAATTTTCTTTAATATCTGACGAAAATAGATCTTTCTTCTTGAATGCCTTAAAGTGTGAAACTCACTAAATATTTCAATCGTAGTCTTTTGTATTATGGAATAGTGAGAATATTGTTACGAAATGTGTTAAGTATATAGATAGCACGCCCAGAGAAAACAGTTTCCCTTCATTTAACGCCCAACTTCTCACTGTGTTCAGGGAACAGATATAAATGGAAATGCTTGCCCCTAAACGTAATATGACTGTAAATGAAGTTAACCTTGGGCAAATAAAAAGATATCAGGCAGAATAAATACCAGTTTGCTGGACCACGATAGCGTCCATTACGAAGATAGATTCAGAGTGATGGAATACTGTTTAATGTCTTATCAGCTTCATAGTTACCGTTAATTATTTAATTACACTTTGTATATATTATGTTAAAGGGGCCTGAGTTGTAACTTATAGACCATATGTGAATTTATTTTTAAGTATTTTCCAACTTTTGAATTATCCTGTATTTCATTGTGAAACTGCACCACCCTTTAAAGCCGTCGAAGAAGCAATTTTTCCCTACCTTTTAAGGATATTTTAGAGTTTTATGACATATCAACAGTAACGTAAAATAAATACCAAATAATTACAAAAATAAACCTCGCTATGTTTTTTTTTTATATTAAGTATGAGTTTTTTTCACTTAAAATGTTGATTCTTGCATATTTGAAAATTTTGTTTTAACTCAAACTTAGATTTCAGCAAAAAAAATTTGTAATTGCAGGAGTAGCATGTTGTAATTTCTTTTTCTTTGAAATCCGACACTTTCTTAAAATATGGTACTTAACTTTTAGTTGTTTCATCTCAAAAATTGAAATTGAAATTCGGGTAAATAAAATTACAAATTTCGAATAAATTTTTATCTGGCGACACGAAAAATTACTTTGAGCTCTACCAAAACAAATTAATTTTGCTAAATTTTTAGATGTGTATGTAGAGAAAGAAATAAATTTAAAATTTCTGAAGTTTCTTTCATTCCTTTTTATAATTAATTTTCTGTCCTTTTATTTTTTTTTACCTTTTTCAATGTATTTTTATATCTCAACGAAGAAAATATGTAGTAAGATAAATATTTCAAAAATAATCTTCGATTCTTAATCGCTCTTAATACCGACAGAAAACGTTTTTGTTGTACGTATAGCATAACGGTGGTACAAGTTGCGTATCATTTGTTGTCCATGCCGACCCTACCGAACTATCGCTGACATGCAAGTGTAAGGTTTGAATAATATCCGAAAGCCTTGTGATTCCACTGTTATTTCATGCAAGAAAAACTGGTCCCTAATTGAATTAAGTTTCTTAAGATAGCGAAATGAAAGTAATACAAACAATTATTCATGGTCTCGTTGAACGAAACACCATCACGCACCATCTACACATGTGTTGTCGACGTGGCAGATGTTGCGATTCAGTGTTAGAACTAAATGCATTATCTCCTCTAAAATGGTGGTTTTTAGGGTAAAAACACAAGACGACTTTTTTTGTTTACTATGTAAGGTAGAATACTAATCCGAAGGGAGCAATCCAAAAACGCCGAAGGGTTACATTTTTAAACGCACAGTTGGGGTTGCAACCAGTCCTTTATGAAAGGGGGTTGATATCGCCACCCATTTATATTATGGGTTGCACTTCGTCATTCATTAGACCTAATGCATTATCCAGAAACTCCGAGATTGTTCTTTCATTCCGGCTGTGTTATTTTTATGAGAGAAACTTACCTCCCTAACTTTGTCGACAGAGTAGATTTAAGTTCCATCATATCATATCATTTCATATGATATTTCAGATTTAAGTTCCATCATATCATTTAAGTTCCATCCTACAACATTCGCAAATATTTAGCAAAAAAACATTTTTAGGGCTGCTGACTGGGAAACAACGGTGCCACCTTAATTTCATGTTTGAAAATGACATTACTTATAATGTTTGAAAAATTAGCTAAATTGGACATAAATAACTATAATTTTTATGTTTATGGTACGTACGTGGGGGTTTGAACGGTCTTTAAACAGCTGATGTCTTTATCAGCGATGGAGAGTGAAGTAAGGTGTATATGGAGCAGCGGGTGAATTCAGTCATGAGTGAAACAGCAGTAGCAGCCAGAGAAAACCCATCCATAGTCTATCTCACGGATGAGTGCATTTTTTTCACAGTTTTACTGTTTACAGCTGTTTTCATGGGTACAGGGGGTGCTCCATCCCCCTCCTGCCCAGAACGTCAACAGAAAAAATATTTTACCATGGAAATTACAGTACACAAGATCAACACTTGAGGACTGTCAAAAAATGTACCTCGTTCGTAAGACAGAATATGCCAACGGCAACGTCCGCCATGTTTCCCACGTACGAGAATCGGGGATCGACCCCGCCGGGAAGCGAACCTGGTTCGCCGCTGTGGAGGGGGAGACAGTGGTCTGACCACGTTTGTCTGACGTGTGTTTGCGTCGCTCGAGCTCATCGTATCCGTGGACCGAAGTGTGGGAACGCTCTCTGCAGGAGGTTCTCGTCGTCACACGAGTCGTCCGAAGGACCAGCGAGGTCATTTGTTTGGCCTTGAGGCCTCCGATGACCACCGAGTGCTGAACACATGAATCGTGCAGTGCGGAACCATAACCATTTTTTTTTTTTACTTATTACATTTATTTCATATTAATGCCAAAATTTAACAGGTTTATTAACCCATTCGGGCCTTTCGCAAAAATCGTATACGAAACGCACAGGAAAAAAATTTTTTGCCCGGTCCTGTCAACTGCGGGGCTTAAAGATCTTCCTTGTGATGAGTGGTTTGTAAACCGTTCTACTGTTCTTGGTTTTGGTTGGTTCGCATTGCCTGCTGCAGCAGAACGCAGAGCCTACGGTGCATCGACTGTGATAATGAAACAGTTGCTGTGCCAACTTAAATACAGCACGCATCAAACATTTTCCTATTTGCAATACCTCAAACCATGTATTAACTCATTCAGACCAGATTTAATTTACGTATTCCCAGCACATTTATTTACTGGGATACGCGTATGATTAACCTTGACGAATATATGAAAGGGTTGATATACAGAATGTTAGGCAGGGGGGTAGGCATTTTAATGGATGGTAGCTAGGGTCATTTCGAATAATTATGACCACATTTCTTATTATACAATGTCTGACGGTTCACACGTTATTACTATCGGCACATTTTATTATGTTCTACTTTGTAACCTTGTGTGGCGTTCTACATTTATCGATGATAACACACACTGATTGCGTGTGATTAGGGATACCCCTGGTGTTTTATTTACTTTTTCTAACCCCAACCTCGCCTTTGTGCAGACAATCGACAACATGATAATAACGTGTGAACCATCACACTTTGTGTAATAGTAACTGTGGTCGTGGTTATTCGGAATGACCCTATCTACCATCCCTTAAAACACCCTGTACACTGTAGAGGTATTAAGCAGGTCCGTGTTAATTATCAGCTTCGATATTCACCTGGAATTGGAAACCACTTGCGTTAAGACGATCTCTAGTACGACCACGAGACTTTCCGAACGCGAATTAGACATGCAATCGCATGGCCACACGTCATTGTTGACTTCAACCGGCGATCGTGTTATGGCGCTACGATAAAGAAGAATATGTGCTCCACATCCCCATTTCTATTTTTTTTTCTCGTTTGAAAGTTCCGGACACTCTAAAATCTAAAAAATGTAATAATACTTCAGATAGGTGCATTTATGGAAGTCTGTTGAATGTGTTCGATTGGTATCGATAAAATTCTACTGATTGTTTCACTTGCTCGCGTCCCCTGATCGAACAGTCGGTGAATTACCTGGCCTGGTACTAAAACGTCATGGCACTCCACTGATTCGCCCGTAGGGTAAAGTTTCATTGAGAATAATTGCACAAATTGAACTCAACTTTTGCAGGCTTAGAAAATACACGAAACTCACTACGCACACAAAAGAATGTCTTAGAAATGAAAAAAAATATATCGGAGTTACTCGGCAAACTTCCCTGATTATCATTCGTGCTTACGCTACGGGGAGTAATAATGAAAGGTTTTTTTTTAATGCCTGCTGGTGGAGGTATTGAAAGCTATTTTGCTAGCTACGCTATAGGACGGCCTCTTAAATGGCTAGGCAATCGCGTGGAAACCTCATTAGAGGCCATTAGAAAGCGCCAAGTACCTGGCGAAGGACTTAGATGTAACTTAATAATAGCAAGAGCGCATTTATAACAGCAATAGTGCCTTGATAATAGCAATAGTACCTTGACAATAACAAGACTACCTTGATAATAGCAAGAGTACCTTGAGAATTTTAGAAGGCAAAAATAAGGATTATTATATCTCTTTCCAACTTGTAAATATTACATGTAATATAATTTACCTATAAAAATATTCTATTTTTTTATAATAACATGTCAGTATCGCAATCAATGTTTTAAGAAAACACAAATAATTTAATATGAGGAGCTGAAGATTTTGCATAGAAGAAGTTAATTTACAACATTTCGGATACAGACCTAGGTAAAAAGTGCGAGAATTTTCTTATAGTCAACAGGTTGAAAGAAAAAAAATAGTAAACGTTTATTTTGTGTGATTACGCACGTATATCTCAAAGTTACCCGTGGCAACATTTTAATTTTTATTCTGTAGACAAGTTATTTTTTATTGTTTTTCGTGTTTCGTGCGTAATAAAATCGTGGCTTTTAATAGAATTACGTCGCGTGTATCAATCTTAAGTCGAGCTGTATTAAACAAAAATTTAAATTACTGACTTTTTGTTTCTTGCCACCCTGTAAAGTCCTGTATGCATTAACATAATTCTTTAACAACAAATGTAATGCAGTACTGTGTTGTGAATTACGACTTTTAGTAAACGTGTGTCGCGTGAATTACCGTTGCTTGTCACCAACGTGCAAGTACTTTTATACTAGCTAAAGCTCAGTTTACGATAAAAGGAAGTTGGAGTAATGACCGTTTACGTATCAGAACTAAAGAAAGTATTTTTACTAAACGGTCCATGGCCATCCTGTATGAGTCGTGTCGAAACATCCTTGACGTGTGGACGTGTATGAAATTGTGATATTTTATTTCGTGTCGTGTACGTTAAGGCCCATTAGCAAGCATAATTGTAGGACAAAAGAAGAATAAGAAGTAATGTATTACATTAATTAGAATGCCATATTTCAAAATAACACTTCCGTTTTTATTTTCCTCTACTAATTGAAAATAATACTGTAATTTTATTGTACGGAATAATGTAATTTCTTGATGGTTGTTTTAACTGAATTGTTGTTCCAAACAAACAAAATTTTATTTCAACACGGCTAGTTAGTACGTTAATCTGGAGGGAAACTCCAAGGGACCGGTAAATTACTACAAACCATAAATATTAGGTTTTCTATTGAAATAAACGTTTGTCCATTACGGCTGAGCCAGAGACCAAAATAAAAAAATGTTACTCAATGATGTAATTTCGAATTAATTGTATTCTTGCTTCAAATAAATTAAATGGCAAACGAAATAAACATCTACACCACTGTCTTTTGATCCCACATATTTATCGCCAGTTATTTTAACGAATGACGTACTTCCCCAAAGCAAGCCTAAAAACTTAGTTAATCCCATTTATGTGGCTACAATTCCCATATAACATGCTTCAGTACCCTCCCAGCGGGGAGTTCAGATTAGCCTCGGTCGACTTACAAACTGGCTCCCTATCGCAGCCAAAACAATGATTTGAACCTTTAAAAGGTAATTTGAAATGTATTCCTAATGCCATTAAAATAACTCTAACATATGCGGGAGAAAAATGTCTTTGTACTAAATTATGTCATTTGCTAATAAATCATTACTTTACAAAAAAAATCAAGTTTATTTATAGTCACGTGTGATTGGCTGAACTTAAGATGACTACATTAAGAACCACATGTTTTCATTGTACACGTTATATATATATATATATATATATGTATATACGTCTCGTATGTATAGTCTATTCACGGTTTCATCACACTTTTTTAATCGAACCTTTGAAAAATCATCAAATGTATAACGTGTTTAGTTGTTACGTAAATATGCCATGAATCACGATCTATTCATACTTCTGGATAAATTGAACTTTAACTTGTATTTTACCTATAAATTATAAAATCTCATTTATAATTTATACAAATAAGAACAGAGAGAAAATAGGTGTGTTGGTAATGCCTAGTAAGAAATAGTTCTTATGCAAAATATTATTACAGCTGAGTGCGCACGAATGCGGTGCCCTGTCCCTTTGGTGTACTTTTCTAGATTCGGTTAAGCCTCGTTCGCTTGAGGCGGAAGAATATCCTGGAAGTAGAAGTTTAGCAGGACTTCAGAGAAGTGTCAAGTAACAGCGAATGGACTGTACGCGAAATTGTTCGTGAACCGAGCTTCACAGTCCGTTGTTGGGGGACGGGGCAGCAGGTTAATCTCTCTTCTAATCCCCCTGATGGCGGAATCCGCGAGATGGGCCCCGCGGACTGACAAATCCTCTTACCCCAGATTGGTTTTGAACCCGGCATCGCAGCTCCCCACCACGTGGTGGGCCAATTAGGCTGATGATCGCACTATTGTGTGATCATTACGACCTGCGTTGGCGTCGACGAGGCAGCTCTGCCACGTTGTAGGCTGTGCACGGTAAATTATACTGTGTTATCCACGGTAAAGTGAGTACTTTTTGAAGCCCTCTCATTTAGAATAAGAGTCAATAAATATATTTAATTGTAGCCTTAGACGTTACATTTTGAGTCCGTGAAATACATACACTGCGTTTATCACTTACATGAAAATATTTATTTTAAAATGTGGTGTAAGGATAAAAAAAATGGCTGATAGGAAAAAAAGTTACTAGAGCCTCAAAAGTACTTACTATGCCGTGTACAGCCTATAAACCCTTTTTAATTTAAACTTTGTACAAAATATTTCACTCTTCGTTAATTGCGTAAAGGCTACACCCTTAAGTTCGGATCAGTGATATGAAACAGTGAAATTACGTTCACTGAAAGACAGTTGAAAAGCAAATAAACTGGGAATAAGTGATTTACAGCAGTGGAATTCTTGACATTCAGTGGGAAACCACAAATAAATTAGTGAAGTTCAACCGCTATATTGATTTTTTATGTGCCACTGATTATCAGTTGCTCAATTCTTACAATTTTCGCTGATTTGTCTCAATCCTCACTGTTTCAAGTTTAGAGTGTACCATACACAATGGCGTGAAGGTTCCCGGTTTAGACCATACTTCACGATATTTTTAAATTTATTATCTGAAAGGGATTTATATAAGAACCTCATGCATTGAAATATTAAGTAGTCAAATGACTATAGCTCCAAAATATAGCAACGAAACGTCGAAAATTTTGGAATATGGGATCCCAAATCTCTACGCTCCTGATTAACTTTGCCAACTAAATCACATGTCATGTGATCTATATCGTATACACAACATAACATTTAACTATTAATAGTTATTAGTTTCTCTTGTATGAATAAAAATGTGTCGGCAAAAATATTAATACCTATCTAAAATAGATTCAGGATACCAGTACCCGAGTACCCATTGATAAATATCCTTCATGCGTAATTAACATGTTGTGTAAATGATACGTAAATCACATGACACTTGATTTATTTGGCAAAGTTCCCTTAATTGAATAAGGTACTTTTGTTGGTTGGATAAGAGTGATGGTGGTGATATGTACAAGAAGCAGTGGTGCAAAGTATTAATATTAAATCAAATGAGGAAATTCAAAGAAAACATTGCGTCTTGTTAATATGATAGCATAGAAACCTGGGCGCCCATACTCCGAGATTTTCTACTTTTCAGTGCTATAATTACAATATCTATATTTATGTGGTCCTTATATAAATCTAATTCAGATAATGAAATAAAGAATTATCGTGAAATATGGCCTTAAGTTGATAGCGGCTTGTTAAAAGTAGTTCGAAGACATGACGTTGTAATCCGAGTGTAATGTTTAAATTTACGGCAAATCAAGTTTGTGTTTTTTTCGGCTTTACACATTACAGTACGAAATTGTATATCAAAAACAAAATTTGGCTTCGCCACAATTTCACGTCTCCACTTGACTGACACGTGAATGAAGTTATTAGACCTGTAGCAATGTAAATTTTACACACGGCAGAAGGATATATAAGGAGAGGGAAAAGTATATCTTAATCAGGGCTTTCAAAAGTGCCCAGTTAACCATGAAAATCCTGTATCCTCAGGCAGGGCAGCTGGGCGTAACATCAAGGTCGCATATAATAACTAGGGGTAGTAAAATTTCGCGAAAATATTTCGAGACAAGTTATATTTCAAAACACTGTAGGGTCGTTTTCCTATCTTGATTGGCTGAATTACTTTTTGACAGGTGTTAAGTGTCTACACACGAATCATGTAGGAACCGTGCCGATGTTGCCTAATTCTGAGTGGCCCGGTCAAATATGAAAACGCCTTCTCAAGCAGACAGCAACCAATGGCAATAGACGTACTGCTGTTGGGTACTTGTAGTATTGGATTCTACCGTGTAGTCATATTTTATCGAGAAAAATCACTTGCTCTACTAATAACGTAAGAAGTGCTTTTAAGATAAACATTTGACAAACGTCTGTCAGCAAGCCGGAGGGTTTGTATATTGTATATTTTGGACAAACACATTTTAAATGTATCCTCACTCTATACTGGCGTCCTTAAATTCTATGTACCCGAGAGTTTTTTTATACATTTAAATTTGGTTGCTCTATTTGCACTACAGAGAAGTCACACTCTTAAGTTAGGCGACGAGTAAAGGCCTCCGTAGCTACACTCTAAGAAATTATTTGTAAATTAGCCACAACAGCGTATACGCACAGTGACAAAGTGTGAATGGTAGAATATTTTCCCATAAATCCATGGTAACTTCAGTAAACAGTCAAATGGGTAGGAAGTTCCCAACTTTGTATTGTAGTGAAGCTAAACATTGCCATATGTTCAGCTTGATACGTATTACTATTTCCATACACTTTGTAGTTTAAAAACTTAGTTTTAGGAAGTTCAAAATAATTTTTTTACAATGCATCGTAGCATGCCAGCGCACAGAAACTGCCATAAAATAATATTTTACCTGCATGATTAAAACTTATTTCTGTGTTCCTGTCAAATACGATTGTAGCAACTGCAGTATTTAAACAAAAAAATTGAAATAATACCTGAGTCTCTTCAAGAAAATTTCGTGATTGTGTTCAACGTTGTGCTGAATTCTAACAGAACTAGAATCACAGAACGCTTGTCATTCATGTTTGGAATTCCAACACCAGTAATGTTATTCAGGGTATACCTGCTGTGGATTATAAATTCCGAGTGGTAGTTATCGAGGGGAGAATATTTGCGTATGTAGTTGTATATCCGTCGATATGCGAGGAATTCTAGGGCGTAAGAGCGTGTAGTATGCCAATAGAAGGAAGATCATGCAGCTGTGTAGAATCAATATGTTTTTCCAAGTAGGTTTCCCTCTTCGAATTGAACTGATACAGTTCGTAACGAGAGGTTCAGTATTTCTAGAAGAAAGTACAAACATAATTATTTCCTGGAAAAAAAATGAACGCTTAATATAGTGTGGCTTACAAACTTAATAATATGCTGAAAAAATTTATAATACTGACCACATCTGTATCATCAGATCTGAGCTATTATGCCCCTTAAAACATGAGTGACAGATTTATATACGCTATTTGACTGTAAATAAGTGAAACACAGCAATTTTTGTTTCCCGAATCTTGCTACCCGCAAAATACATTATTTAATTACGCAGATCGGAAGTTGGTTTTGCGAAATGGGCTCTAGAATTCTTCTGTGAATATTTGGATATGTAAGTATGTATTCTATTTTCTCTTCACCAAAACCATAAATTTACGGAGCTTTTGTCATGACGTTTTGGACAAACAGCATGCATTAAAGAAATCAAATCACTGACATTTTCAACCCTTCCTCGGTGGTCACGTGCATTTGTTACGCAGCAGGCCGAACTTTTCATAACTAATAACTGTGGGCAGCCACATGTTCAGGTAATGCTTGAATGTACACTGCTGGTCATTAAAATTGCAACACCAAGGAGGACGTTCCTGAAGGACCCACGTTGGGGGAACGCGTAGAGCAGCGAGGGAAAATGATTTGATTGGATGTTCAGCCGAGTGGCGTAGCAAGTACGCCAATGACGACACTGAGAAGCGGTATTTAAGTGGAGGTCGGGGTGCCTCCGAGAGGTAGTGACATTGCGTTTCCCCGCCGTTCGTGTGCCCAGACGGAGTGATTATGCCACGCCGAAGAACACGGGAACCATACAGAAAGTTTCCGCCTTTGACCGTGGGATAATCATAGCCTGTCGGGATTGTTTATTATTGTGCCGCAAAATTAGTTCTCGCGTTGGAATAAATACAACCACAGTGGAGCGTATATGGGATCAGTAGGTCGAGGAGGGACGGGCTGAGCGACATACAGGAATAAAATGGCACCAGGGGTGCGAGGACAGACATCTGGTGCGCAAGACGATTACGGACCGTACAGCCACACCAAACACCCTTGCTAAGGAGTCCAGGCATGTGACACATCAATGTGTGTCCGCACGCGCGGTGCGTCGCTGCCTGAAGCATCAGGGCAGCATGCCCAGGTGCCTGTTACTGTGACTGCCACTGAGTGCTCACGTCAGGTGCCTGTGGCTACAATGTTCCGCAGAACATCGTGCCTAGAGGGACGAATGGCATTCCATCGTCTTCTCCGACGAAGCCCGCTTCTGCTAGCAGCATCGACGATGGTCGCATACTTGTCTAGCGGCACCGTGGCGCACGCCTGGCCCAGCACCTGAAGTATTGGTATGGGATACCATCGCATTACAGTTTTTCTCGAGCATAGTACTCATTACTACTAAGCTGACCAGCAACCGTTATATCGCGGTGGTGGTAGAGCTCGTTGTTGTCCCCTAACTTCAGGACCAGCCTGGGGCCCTGTAACAACGGGGCAATGCGCGACCGTATGTGATACACATCGCCCTACGGTTCATGAATGACCACCATGTCACATTTCTTCCTTGGCCTGCGCGTTCACCGGAACCCTCGCCCATCGTAAACGTGTGGTCCATGGTCGGACGACGACTGGCCCGCCACAGCACAACCATGCTGCCGCAATGGGTGAACTTTGGGCACGCGTCGAAGCAGAATGGGCAGAGAAACCCAACACGGACATTTAAAGTCTCTTACTCGCAATGCCGCGTAGTGCAGCAGCGGTTATTGACGACCGTGGTGGGATCGCGCAGAATCTGGTTGTGATATCTCACATCCTGCTTGGTGTTGCAATTTTGTGACCGGCAATGTAAGATATACACAGTTTTATTAATATTTTGATTCCTATGTTATAAGAGTGAGCGCATGTGGTATCGTTGCCCATCTGGTTTTCGGCAAGGTCCTAATCATGTCGTTCAAGATGTTTACTTATTCAAGGAGTTAGCGAGAAGTTGTGTGGTTTCTTAAACGTTCTGAGTGGGACATAAATATTTAACGTGTCCAACACTAATGTAGCGCATTATGAGAGTTATTCCAGTATGCCTAGTAATCTTAGTTTTGAAAACCCAAAGTATGACAAAACACACTTGTATAATTTTAATTTCAAAAACTTTGATTATAAAAAGTGATAGCATTTTTCGCAATATTTTTATTCATTAGCAACTAAAGTATGCATCACAAAATAGCAAACGAAAAGACCACGTTTTACATACACGTAGAAGTGTTACGTGATACTTTTTACGTGTAACGTGAGACCATCATCGTAATCCCGGCCTAAGAACGGAAACCAAGATTGTCTGTGAAAACACAAATTATTCCATGGCGAGATATTGTGACCTCTCTGTTTATTCAGAGTGAAGAGAAGAGAAAATATCATTATATTCTTAATGCCTTCTTTACTGTAGATAGCCACCCCTACTCCGCGCCTCGTCTGTTTGTACTGTCACTGGAATGCGATGTGATAAACCGGGAGGTAAACAAATGTAAACGTGATATTATGTTTCAGCCAAGTTTCACTAAAAAGAAAAGGACAGCTCTTGTCAGGCCACTCGCTTCTCGCCACGTCGAAACGGCTTCGTTTCCCGCAGAGGTCAAATCTCGGATTTTCGCTTTCCGGGTAAAGTGGAGGGCGTTATAGTTATCAAGTGAGTCTTCTCGTAGTACTCCTATTTTCCCCCACTGTTTCAATCTGCCGCTATTCCATCTGGACTTCATCTCATTCCTACAGCCCCTCAAGACCTCACAACCACAATTCTCGCAAATAATAATGCACGCACTGAGAGTGTCAGGAATATCTACCTAAAGTCAGTATGAATCAACGAATAAGTAAATGCACTCAGCAGAACTAAAGATAGTGCGAGAAAAAATAATTAGCAAAGGTGCGGTCAAGGATTTAGTCATAGGTCATATTTACTGGGGGGTTGGAATTTCTGCGACTGACTGGGAAAACAGGGTAGAGGGAAATAGAAACCTTGACACCTAATTAGCAGATGAAGAAAATGCAAGCCTACGTATATATTGCATATATTGGCTAATTTATAGGTCATCTCAGTTGGTTGTGCCTTGACGAGAGATAACTGATGGATTGGCTAACACCACAAGTATAATAATTTTTGTGATCATTAAAGGTTTTGTACCGGGATATCCATAGCTAATAATGGTCGTAGGAACACCGGTTTTTATAATTTTTTATCTCGAAAAAATACTCTTTACAGGACAATCAAGTGGGTGCTTCTTGTATAATACACGTGCTTGACGATCCTTAAATGCCTTTCTTGGACATACAGCGTTGGTGAGTCTTCAAATAAAGTTAATCTGGATTTATGGAAACTCTGTACGTCGTTTGGTGGCCGAGACAGAANAAACTCTGTACGTCGTTTGGTGGCCGAGACAGAAGGAAAATGTGCCTCAACACTAACGTTCAAAAAATACATGCACGACTACCCTACGAAAAATACAACTAACCGACCAAAATTTTGGCAAAAAAAAACTGTTTGTCATCATTCAAACCCATCGTGTGGTCGAAAAATTCAATTTCCTGCTACTTGGTTTAATTTCAATACTGCCGTCAGGCATTTTTTAAACCAAAGTTTTCACGGACAATCATTCGGCAGAAAAACATTAACAGAACAGTTTTGTAGCCAATTTTTAAGGTAACAGCAAACAGACTTGTGTACCAGCATTATAAAGTGTTTCTTTATTATTATTTGGAAAAAGGGGATGTGCAGACGTTTTTTTAGCTATTTCACGCTTATAGTTGTTGTAGCAACTATTCATATATAAATGCAGTTGCTCTGTTGTAGGAACTCACTTTTCTGCTGTAGAAAATTTGAGTTTCATCACAGATTGAACTACAAAGAAAACAAGAGTTATTTCTTGTGGTACTGCTTCCTACTTTAATAATATTAAAATTGTACCAACAACCTGTCCCATTGTTGCCAATATAATCAGTCTAGTGCGGTTATGGATACACATACTAAATTCCTATATCCATACTTTTTTTCTCAGTGTAGTTATCGTATCCAAAAGTACTTTATCTCTCAGAGGTCGGAAATGAGATCTCCTCTGACAGCGATGCCTGGTTTCAGCGAGTCCAATGTTTGGCAGATGTTGGATTTCAGACAGTGGGAGGCGGGTTGCCAACCAAATCAGCGGGAGGCTGCGATCTGCAATTGAATTAAGTTCTCTCCTCTCTCCCTCCTCGTTTCCAATGATTCCGAATCTCCCTTTTTTTTTTGTTCGCTTTCTGCCGTGTTCCCTCCACTGTCTGAGCTTCCCGTTCCTAATGTTTGACTCAGGGCGGAAAATGAAGCTGGGAAGGAGGGCGTTAAAATGATCTCCCATCACACTTCTCCTTTTATTACCGCTGTGTCTATCACCTAATTACTCAGTAAAACTCGTTCCTTCTTACTTTTTTTTAAATATTTTATTACTTGGTTAATTCCTTGGATCTGACATGTATACCTTTTATAAGTAATTTTAATCTTCCCAGCTTATATTACTGTCATTCGCATAGTGGTGATAATATATTACGTTGTTTACATATACTTCTTTATAAATAAAGTTGTGCTTAATGCTCTTCATTTGACCAATATAGTTATGTGCTGAAGTACCTAAATTTCGTTGGAAGTTCGTTGATTGGATATCATCCAATTAACGTTAATGTTTCCATCCCTACTCCTCGCAAATGCTAATGGCATCCATTAATATATTAATTTATTTCCTCAAACGTTAGATTAAGTTGCTGGTTGACATCAGCGGATAAAATTACAATTAAAATTATTTCATGATTTCCTTTATTTTCTAAAAAAAAAAAAAAAGTCGCATGTGCACAGGATTTGTTGTACAAAGTTGTTTAGCTCCACAAGTGGGTCTACGAACTTCTATTACATTCACAGTTAGATCCTAATGTTAGCCATAAATAAAACATTAGAAGATAATATATGTATTTTTATTGTAACATCATTTTCATGTCGTTCGAAAGAAACTATGTATTTCTGTTCTGAGCGAAAATATTTCGAATTAACGTGAAAACGAAGCAGGCACTTATTTATATTTTACAGTAATCTGCTTCTCATAATTAAAATAAAAGTTTATCTCCATTCGTTTAGAAAATGGTTCTCTGAATTTCGTCTCGCAGTTTTTTTTAAGTGAAAGAGAAAGGTCGTGGCTGGCTTAAAATAGCTTGCGTAATCGCATTCCCTGTCTAAATATAGTTCATTGAACCGAATTCTAGCTAAGAAATGCTCAAGTATGACGTTTCTGAATAAACATAAATTACTTGATTCACCATTCTCATATTAGAACTTTAATAATCACGTGCGTAAGCCTATAATATATTGTGATTTCTTTTAGGCATATAAAGTTACTGCAGGTAGGCTTGAGATGCGCTGAGAGAAAGGACTGTTTCAGCCAACACATTACTTGTTCGTATAGGGGCAATGAAATATGTTGTTGAAATCAAATTATTTTGTTTATCTTATTTGGTTGGCCCAAACAAAGATTTTGTTTGTAGACCTAAACATCTGTTTGTCACTGAGTAAATTAAACCGTTTCAGTTAATATAAAACCTGGAAGCTCGAGTCTGGATTATTTGTGCCAGACCGCTACGCCCTAGCAACCTCAGTTAAAATGACTAGTGAATATTTTTTTTAACGTTTTTAAAAATACACGTTTCAAACACTGGACTCAGTGCGCAAATTNTTAAAATGACTAGTGAATATTTTTTTTAACGTTTTTAAAAATACACGTTTCAAACACTGGACTCAGTGCGCAAATTAATATTTCAAGTTTTACAGATTTGAATTTTTAGGTTCATGTTTATACCATTATCAAGCATAAATAAATGCATTAACAAACATTGCTCATATCGTAACTGTCAAACAAATACAAACACACTCTCGATCTGTATTTCCGAATGAAGGCATTGTAATAAATGGGCAAACAAATAAATACAATTGATTAAACTAAACATTTTGTTGATAATCGTATTTCATTTGGCCTNTTAAAATGACTAGTGAATATTTTTTTTAACGTTTTTAAAAATACACGTTTCAAACACTGGACTCAGTGCGCAAATAAATATTTCAAGTTTTACAGATTTGAATTTTTAGGTTCATGTTTATACCATTATCAAGCATAAATAAATGCATTAACAAACATTGCTCATATCGTAACTGTCAAACAAATACAAACACACTCTCGATCTGTATTTCCGAATGAAGGCAGTGTAATAAATGGGCAAACAAATAAATACAATTGATTAAACTAAACATTTTGTTGATAATCGTATTTCATTTGGCCTNTGTAATAAATGGGCAAACAAATAAATACAATTGATTAAACTAAACATTTTGTTGATAATCGTATTTCATTTGGCCTAACACAGAGGTTTTGTTACTTCAATCGTGCATTTTTTTTAATGAATAAAATTATTTGTTTTGCTTTTCAAGGTTTGTTTACTAAAACAAATATTTTGTTGGGGCAACGAAATATATTATTTGGCCCTATACAAACAATTATTTTGTTGGCTGAAGCAAATCTTTCTCTCATTGTGTGTATGGAATTAGTGTTGAAGTATGAAATGATAAAACCTAAATAAATGCACATAATGTTTTTCTTAAGTAACCATTTTGATACAGTAACAAATCACTAATTATAATATTAATAGGCCAACAGACGTTTCATGTAGACTAACAATGCACATAATCTCTTTCTGCCATTTACAGGTTTGTCGTAACCAAGCGGGACTTAAAAATGTCAGTTTCATAAATGATACTATCTGTTCATAAAAAAAATTCATATAAATATATACAAACATTGCCATTTCATTACCACCAAAATCATGTTACGTTTATTAAACCGTGTGTTCAGTACATCACGAAGCTACCAACGTAAATTTATTACATCCTCATAATTAAGTAATAAAAATCCAAGTCCGAAGACCTATAACAATGGAACGTTCACCCACACACTACAGTCATAAAAACTGAACTACGAACCCATAATTGTGTTACGATGCTAATTCCACTGAAATTTGGAAAAATTTATTTTGAGACATAGTTACGTGTTCGTAGTTTAGTTTTTATGTATGCACTGCAGTGTAAAGTAAATATCTAGTTCACTATTGATGTACTTTAAGATTTTTTCTTTAGACGAATTAATAATCAAGAAAATTAAATAATCCAATATGACGCGTAGAAGTGTTGCATTTGATACGAAAAAAAAAGAAAACAAGGGTCAAGAAAGTTACGTTTTGTTTCCACTTCCGTTTAGCTTTGCTTTAGAGGGCGTTCCTGCAAAAGCTAGTAGTGGTTTAATTAAAATTTTTTTCCTCCATCGTTTATATAATTTTCCTAAGCATTATACGAAGTATCTTGATCATATTGATGAGAGAGATGTTAGTAGTAAATTTTTTTGTAAACTATCAATAGGGCCGCGAAAAAAAAAAAAAAAAAAAAAACGCGAAATACGCGTTGGCTAGGCTTCAAATTCCTGTACATACACTTGCAATTTTCCTTTGACTATTGGCTGTCTCAGTTTGTGTGAAGCCAGTAGCGTTACATGAGTAAGCCAATCAGAATTTTTTTTTCTGATAGCGACCATTTGTAATTGGCGAGCAGGCAGTTAAGAGTGTGACAATTCAAATAACCCAATCACGAAACTGGATATGAGCTGAAGTACTTTGGAGCACATCTAGTCCTGTAATGTTTTCGTGAAAAACTTGTGCCAATAATTATTGGGTCGTCGCTGTTTTTTTATATTGTCGGGGGAAACAATGTTTTTGGTGGAAATGGATATCTTGGAGAAACGAGGGGCTTTAGAAACCGAAAAGGGTGGTGGGAGGGAGGAGAGGGTGTAAGTGAAAGACGGCTTGGGAAGAATGAGAGGTTGAAAAGACGTCGGTACGGTGACTCGTAACGGCCGGCATCCGGTCGGCTTGCTCAGCAGGTTAATTGTATAAACGGTGGAGGAGGCCGTTGTGATGATTCGTGCTCGCCTATTCGACGTCGCGCGGTATCTGCCCCATTGTGGCTACTAAACGACCCAATCAAAAATACTTTTACCATCTTTTTTTTTTTCTCCTTTGCTTGGAGGANGCCCCATTGTGGCTACTAAACGACCCAATCAAAAATACTTTTACCATCTTTTTTTTTTTCTCCTTTGCTTGGAGGAGCACTTTGGCCTGTGTAGCCCATGTCAAAGGGAATGTGTCTACCTTCCCGTAACGAATGTACTTAATATTCTGCACGATGCGTCCCGGNGTGTAGCCCATGTCAAAGGGAATGTGTCTACCTTCCCGTAACGAATGTACTTAATATTCTGCACGATGCGTCCCGGTGAATGCCTGTAATTTTCACCGGGGTTCCGAAAGGGGGAAACGGAAATTTTGGCGCGGAAAAATCTCCCTCGGGCAGGCGAGTGCGGAACTGATTTTAAAGTCCCGAATAGTTATTGTCGTTGAGGAAAAGTTGAAGTTTGAAATTTGCGTCGCTGTTTGTGCATNCTGATTTTAAAGTCCCGAATAGTTATTGTCGTTGAGGAAAAGTTGAAGTTTGAAATTTGCGTCGCTGTTTGTGCACACGGGCACGCCAACTTAAGCAATTTATTAAAGGGGCGAGGGAAGGTTCGTTCATTTCATTTTAATGTCAGTTATGTTACATAAAACCGTAGTTATCTCGTAGATAAATTATGCCGTAAAATGTGTTACAAAATGTGTTTTTTTCGATATAAGGATTCTTACAATATTCTCAGATGACAAAATCGAACGTTTTCCCTCACAGAATTGTGTGTGCAATATGCAGGATGTATAAAAATCTCACGTATCTTGCATTATTTCCATTAATTGAAACACAGGATCCACACTTGGNTCACGTATCTTGCATTATTTCCATTAATTGAAACACAGGATCCACACTTGGCTCCTAGTCTTCAGAAAATTCTGAGTGCTATACGAAGGCTACAAAATCGGTGTCTCATATTTCTACCCTACCCCAAACTCCTACCTTTTCAAAAACTAATAAAATCAGCTGTTTGAATTTTTGCAATTATATATTTTTTCTTAGTAAACTCGAAATTTGTTAAAATTAATACGTTAGGTTACAGCTCAAAACATTTTTTTAGTGTTTTCAGATTGCTATAAAAAAACATTTCTGGGAAATTTTTTATGGTTCGTCCTTAATCAAATTTTGAGTTTTCAGATACAATTTTAAGTCAAATTAGTTAGAAGTTAAAACACTTGCCGTAGATTCATATGTGGGAATCGTGCCGGACGATGCCGCTGGTAATCAGGTTTTCTCGGGGATCTCCCGTTTCCCCTCCCTTACATTCCAGTGCTTTTCAATGCTCACCTCGCTTCATCCCTTATCGGATCTCAACTGCAAAATAAACTTTAGTTGAAACCAAACTTTATTTTGAAATACTTGTTTCCTTAAATTTGCACGAATTAATTTTTTAGTTCAAATTGACATTTATTCTAATAAAAAACATTACAAATATTATTTTATGGCTTTTTAATTTTTTTTAAGTTATTATTGATATTGTGTCACAAATCATAAAATATTTTCAAATTTTGAACAAATTTAGATTCTTGAACAAGCGTATTATATAAAAATAAAGTAATTTGTAATATAGAAACATGTTTTTCTAATAGTTTCACAAAACTACCCAATAAGCGCAATGATAATAGTAACTATGACCTTTGCACTGTTAAATTTTACGAATGGTGGAAGGATAAATTATGCAGAGTAAGACGGGATTAAGTAGAGTTTTCAGAAATGTTTATTCATACGCGCCCAACTTATTGGCTTTTAACTATCACTAAACCAATATGGGATTTTTTGACGAACCACAGGAATTCAACAAAAATATCTGGCAGTCGTATGCTCTAGTCTGTTTCCTCCCAACGCACAACGGTAAATTTTCCAGTAATAACATTGGCTGAATAATAACAATTATTATTAAGTGCGTGTGCATTTTAGGGAGCTATGTTGTGATACAAAACACATGAAGTGACAAAAACCCACCTAAAATAAGCCAGGAAAATTTGTTGTCAAATGATGTCGACTGTGTACATCGATAATTCCGTAGATGGGATAAAGTAAGTAATTACAAACGAAATTAGAAAAAAAACTTATCAGAATGAGTAATCATACGAACGAATAACAAGGGCAGTAAACCTTTATATATATATATATATATATATATATATATGCAAATAACTTTATGTGACACTGCGGAAGACATGAACAAAACNATATATATATATATATATATATATATATATATGCAAATAACTTTATGTGACACTGCGGAAGACATGAACAAAACGAACAAACAGAGGAGAGAACCTAAACAAATATAAGCAAAAAAACTGGACGACAAAGCGAAAATTCAGAGAACACAATCGCAGCATTCCGCAAACTGCCTGCAAATTGATATCTCGCCCAGATGGCTCGTTAACAGTCGTTTAAAACCAACGAAGAAAAAAAAAATCGGACCATTACCACGAGTTCATTGTTGCCAGATAATTCAAACTGAGCTTTCTTTTCGTTCCGTCCTTANAAAAAAATCGGACCATTACCACGAGTTCATTGTTGCCAGATAATTCAAACTGAGCTTTCTTTTCGTTCCGTCCTTACGCCATTCTACACGTGGCGGTCGTAAAATGGGCAGAGCCATGTGAGGCGAACTGTGAAATGCAGTTCTCTTTACCCCTGTTGTTCTCACGCGTATAGAAATTTATTGCTTTATCGTCGGGGACAATGAAAATATCACGATGTGCTGCAAACTTTCGCCCATGGAATAGAATTCATAGCTGTAATCCAGTGAAACTACGAATAAAAAATGTGTGAAGTTGAAAAAAAAGTCATGAACTTGACATTGAAATTGATGACTTACTTCCTGCACTTGTGTCTGGTCATAGCAGTGCCTCCAATATGGACGATGGCAAGAATTGTGGCACGTACCTGTTTTGTTCATTCTCACTTATATATCATTTTTTATATTTTAAGTTTGGAAATTTCTTCTTCTTTGCATTATTTTTCTAATAGTCTTAATTTTTATTCCCAAAACTGCACACTGAAAAAATTATTTCAAAGAAACACCTTAGATTTTGATACATACTAAACATTCCTAGAAAAATTATATTCATATTATACCTTACTAGCTGTGTCCGCGGCTACTATATAGTTGTTTAGGTTTTTTTAAAATAAATTCTATGCTTTTTATATTTTTTCCTGACAATTTCTGCGCTTGTTTTTCAATTTCAGTGAGTGCAAGGTGAAAAAATTTGTAATTGAATGTTGCTTTTGAATTAAATGGTAAAAACGCTTATTAGTATTTATCTGTTATAGATAGAGATATACTTCCGCGGAGTTCTTTTTAGGTCTTTTTATTCTACACAATTCTTTACTACATGACATTGTTCCATCTTTAGCGGATTAGACAGCGCATTGCAAGAGAGCGCGCTGGCGGCAAACTTTAAAGGCTGAACTAAGTGATAATAGCAGTGACGATATTCCTTATGTTACTTTACGTAACAAAATATATACTAAAAGTTGGCCAGTGAGCATAGTTATGAATTTAAAAAAAACGTAAATCGGATACGTGGTTCTCGAGTGATAAGTGCACTAACAGACAGACAGGGAGACGTTGAGTTTTGCAATATGTATAGATGAGACGTTAGTAATTTGGGTTATTATTTGAAGACAGAATCGACTAAAAACACGTGTGCATTTGTATAGCTTTTGTCATTGGACTACAGTTTATTTGTAATGCCCTGGACAGCTTTGGGCCAGTATGAAACAACTGACAAAAAAAACGGCCCATTATTTTTCACGTCAAGAATAAAGGTAACTGTGGCCTGAGCGATTCAGAAGCCAATAATCAAATAGCACCGTTTTGAATATATGTAGGACAGGGAAATACACTATGCTGCCATACAATAACGCCAATTTTGCAAGACTCAGCTGATAAGTATGTTCATAAAATAAGGGGGAAATATCAAATTTTACAATAGCAACAAAAAGGTATCCAACGTTAAGAGAACGAATGCGAAAATAAAAGCATAATATCCGTAGCTAATTGATTTAGATTTCACCCAGTTTCAATGATTAACAACAATAATTACTAAATCAATAAATATGTCCCTATCCATATTACACGTTTTGTGGCTGTTGTATTTTCCCAAATACCCAAGTTTTCACTACACAAAAACGAGTTATCTTTATGGAAATCTTCATTACACATTCTGTAGAAAACGTCTATAAATAATTTTCTAATAACATTCTTTGAATACTCTAAGTTACTTCTTCGTGTTATATCTAACGGACAAAAGAGACATATTTATATTTCCTGGAATATTTTTTTTTATAACAAAGGAAAATATTTATTTGGGGTTATTATATTTCCAGCAATGAAATCTTGCTAATCGCAAAGGAAAGTTCAAAGAAATTAAAGAAATTTATGTTCACCGTTATTAAAAATTTTCTTTTATTTTTATGATTTTCCTTTTTCACAGCAAAGAAAAAATTTCTTTGAGCTTGTTTAGTTCACAATAAATAAATCCTGCTTGACAAAAAAGTAAGCGTTCTACTGTTTCTGTCATACATTTTGGTTTTGTGACAATATAAAATTCTGTTCAATTTAATTGTTAGTTTATGCAATTATGTTTTTTCTATAAAAAAACATATATATTATATATGAAGAAAGAGAGAGAGGGTGGAGAGAGATAGAGAGATAGTGCTGGTCGGAGCCCACTGGTATAAATTGTTTGCAACGTTTTGGCCGGTTAAAATGTGGCAATCAGCTTAGGCGTTCAACTAAGGCCTTGTTGGAATATTTCTAAACTACTATAACGGAAATATAAGCTTATCATTTTCATTAATTAATCTATAGAACAAGAAATTTGCGTTTGTGGCAAAGATACATTGTGGCAGTTTTGGTGTGTTGAATTAACACGATTATAATAATTTCAATGCACAATGAAAATATTTTTTGTAAAAAAAGTTATGTAAATAGTTTTAAACAAACAAAACAAAATATTTCATTTTCCGCCAACCTAAATAAATTTCATTCGTTTAGCAATTCCAGGGTACAGTGAGATTATGTGTGTTAAAATAACTATTTATGTTTGGTTAGTAGAATTTAAACGATTATTGTGATGTGCCTAACAAAATATTTCACTTGCTGCAAAGACGGGTGAAAATGAGTTAATTTTGAAGTCATCATTAAACTCATATTTGGGTTCTTTATTGAAGTTTCCTTTAACCAGCTTGCACTCATTAAATTTGCAAGGTCTTCTATAGCATTCAAAACTGTTAATCCAATATATCATGCACCAAGAAAAACATTTGCATGTCTATGCAAAACCAATGGTTGTACGAATAAAATTTATAGAGTTCAATCAATGAACAATAGTGATTCAACAGGCAAAACTGTTTCGTTAGTTCGATGCATGTCTTGTTTGATATATGAAATAAATTTCGCTGCAATTCACTTTTTTTTTTTTTTGCAAAATATTTGGAAACATATAGTATATATTTATTTGACGCTTATTTTGTACTCAAATAAAATAATTTGTTCTGTGTAGATAGCTCCTCAGAATCAGCGTTCATTTCTCAACTTCCAGAACATAATATAACTTATTTATTAAAAGAAATATGATATACATTGATGAATTCTCTGCCGCAAAATAAAAAAAATCTGTCTAAAAACGAATATACTTTTAGCCCTACGTAAAAGAATTTTTTTTGACGCGTAGTGTAGTACTTTTCCGAATATTTTGTACTTTTTTGTGTCGTGAAATATTTTAAAAGAAATGTTTTATTAATTCGGGAGTAATTCACCGTCGAAAAGTTTTGCCAGTGCGTCATAGTCTTTGTAAACATCCGCGCCTCCCTTTCGTGGGTTTCCCCTAGCGGGAAATAAAAAAATCATGGCTTAGGAAGTGGGGCCCGGCCCTAAACTTGAGTCTCTTCTTGGTTCCTGAGGCTTTGCGAACTTTGGCCCTCTCTTAGGGAGCTTAACTGGGGCTGCCCGGTCACCGTGGCGGAACTGAGCGTGACAGCGGTCACTTCCGGCCGCCGAGCGGCAGCAACTCCCACCCCTTCCGTGAGGTTTCCTAGGGGTGTCTTCACCCACAAGGGGCTAATCCCTGGCTGTTACGTGCCAAGGATCACACAAGGATGCAGTTGCGACTCGGCGATATAACGAGAGAACCGCATCTTGTTCATTTAGTTTGCCGAAGTCGGTTCTACGGTACTGCCAACGTTATAACACATAGAAAACTGCAGACGTTCATTTTGTTATGTTGGCAGACCGTACATTACGTCGCCAGCCTGTACTTTCTTTTTAAATACTGGGCTAAGTTTTCTGGGCAAAATTATTGATTGCGTCATATATACGAAGTTATTTCATACCCGAAATGCATATGTGAACTGAAAAAAAAATACATTGTGCCAGCCACAAAATTTTTTGTGGGTATTCGCCCTACAAAACTTTTTTGTTGTGAACACAAAATTTTCTGTAGTCATCACAAAATAAATTATTACTGGCCACTAAAGTTTAGCGGTGACCACTATAAAATTAATATTGTATTCAACATAAAAAGGTTCCTAGGGTAAATACAAACAAAATGTTTTGTGGCAGCTACAATTTTTTTTTAAAGTTATACTTCTTTTGGCGCATTGAGGGTAAAAGGTTTAGTGTGCAACGGAAGTTGCGCGCGCACAGTGTAACGAAATTCGACAGTGAAAGTGGTAGGAGTATGACCCAATGCGCATGCACGTATCGTCTAGGTATATACTTACGCAAGGTACACAACATAACACGTGGTTATATTTAAAACCGACAGAAAATCAGTTCATGTAATAAGCAAATTGAAAAACATTTTATTTATGTTAATAATTCATTGTGAATATATATATATATCTTATTAATTAATTTTACTTACATTGTGCGGTGAAAAATTTGTTAGTGACAAACATTTTACAATAAAATTTTGAAAGTGTTTTCAAATATTTAAGGTTAATTTTTGTAAGTATTATTTTATTAAGTTATACTTATTTTGGCGCGTTAAGGGTAAAATTTTAGTGTGTAACGGAAGTTGCGCGCGCACAGTGTAACGAAATTTGAAAGTATGAAGTTGGCAGTCAAAGAAAATTAAATGTGCATATTTGTTATACTGACTAAGTTTACTCGTCATACCACGTGGTTATATTTAAAACCGACAGAAAATCAGTTCATATAAAAAGAGACTTTAACTTCAATTTCAGCTTACAAATTCTGTTCCACTTATCAACTATTTGCAGGAGGATTTGCATCTACCTATAAATAATGACCCTGCAGTTTCTACAACACGACACGGCACCACCATTGATGCTGTATTTACGTGATATTTGCATAACGTTTCTACAAGACTATTTGTATCATATTTCAGTTATCACAGACCGCTTGTTACTCACATTCCCATTCAATCACCATCAGAAGAACCAATGGACATAGATTAATTTAATTTAAATATATTTTACTCGGTTTTACACGACAATGAGTATTTTAATATTTTTTTAAACTGTATAAAAATATTATTGAAAATTTAATGATGTTCTTTAATCAAACCTTTATTAATTGTATTTAATGTCTTTCTTCGGTCATTTTATCGTTTTCCTACTTACATGAATTATTTACATACGTAATAAAATTTTATTTTAATCACGCCAAATAAGTTTAACTTGTAACGCGCGTACATAAGTACACGCACCCATTTTTTTCCCCAGTGTTAGACTAATAATCATAATCATGAAGATGAAACACTGCCTTTTTAAGTTTAATGCAAATATTCACTCAAATACACGGCTGTAAGAGGCTCATAGACAAAGACAGCTGTGATGCCGCCATCAAGATGAAAATATTCACCAAGCAAGCGTTTCTACAATATCTAAAGAAAAAATACACGCTGTTTTATTTTATATCCCCGCGATGCTCAGGAAATAAATATTTTGTTTAAATATGTAACTTTATTTAATATCAAAGTTGTAATGCCGTAGAAGCTGGACTTTAGGTATCTTCGGTAAAGATTTGTTTCCTTCTGTTCGAGTTGACAGGATCCTGTACGTGGTTACGATATTAACCAGCTCACAAACTAACATGTTATTGAGGGATATGATAAGGTATCAGGATAATCTAATAGGATAATTAATCAATCAAAGAGGGACTAAAGCATTTACTGGACATCTCAACACGACAGACTTTTCTCAGAATACAAACAAAGTGGCCAAGGGAAAAGGAGAAAAGAGAAAGTTAGTTAGTTAAGAAAAAGGAGCATGGTTGGAAGGGAGCTCACCCGAGTCTCACGCCCGGGACTCGTCGCCGCGACGTCGGACGTCTCCGCTCCAGGACCCGCAGCTGACCAGCCTGATGACAATCGCCGACTTATCTATTAGACGTCTACCCCCAATACTTGGTTTTATACCAAAATGAATAGTAATTCAATCAGCTATAAACTTAAATGGACTATTAATTGTAGTGATTGTAATAATATTAACATTAATTACTATTTATTATTATTTACGTATAATATATACCACACTAATATTAACTAATTCAGAACCAAAATTAAATAATTTAAATATAAATAAAATAAATAATTTAATAATATCTCTTACAATCATAACAATTATGACATTATCATTTATTACTTTAATAATAAGAATTTATTAAGGATTAAGCCCTTGTAGCCCAGTCCACTATTTGCGCTCCTCCACGTGCGTGTGTCGACGTAATCCGTGTTGATCGGCTCCCGTTGTGCGCCGTGGGCGTAGTCTGATNGCGGAGTCTGCTCGTAGTTTGTTTTAATTACACTGGAATGCCCTTGGGTTAGCTGGACCCACATTTTCTGTCGCTCTTTGCGCATTTCTACGATGGTTGATGAATTCCATTTCGGCCCGATGTAATGCTTAGATAGTTTACAAACTCGTCTGTGGCCTCCTTCCCGGCTGTTGGTTGGACAGGTGATGCACAACGGGGGACATGCGTAACAACGTGCAAAGTCGCCCCTTCCAGCTGCACTGCGCGCCATATACGGTATCTGCGAGATTGCCTTCACTGACGATTCCCTGAATCAATGAGACAGAGTTAGCTAGAGCACATGGGCGCGAGATCGGACGAGCGGTAGGATATGGTTTTGTATGTGTAATGATTTTAGGCGTGTCTCAGCTTCCTTTCAAGATACATCTTTCAAGTAAAAACAGTACATTGAGTCGTTTAAAGAGAAGAAACATGGTACAAGAGAGCAATTAGGAGTAAATTAATATCAATTTGCGTTTGTGTGTTTTGTTGAGTATATAAATCTTAAGTTACTCACAATTTTCAGGGTATTAAAAATTGTACAAAAAAAACTTTTGTCGAAATTTGGCCCGGCTAAGATAGTCATAAATATCACACATAACTAATGTGTCCACAATCGTGGTTACGTTGACTTAACGACTTAACGGGGTGAACGCCTGCCAAAGAGCTCAACTCGACCCAATAGTCCTTATACGTTTAGAACAGTTGAGACGGTCGTCACGAGTAGTAATAATACCGGTCAGTAAGTTCGTAAATGAATGGCACCTAGAGAGTAGGCAACCACGCACTACAGCTACGTTCAATAACTATGTGGAATGCCGCCTTGAATATAGGCAGCCACGCACTACCGTGATGTTCAATAGCTTCGTGGTTTGCCGCCTTGAGTGCAGGCAGCTACTTACTACGGTGACATTCTTTACGCATAGACTGCCGCCTTGAATGTAGGCAGTCTCGTACTACGGTTACGTTCGATAGCTTTCTTGGACTGGCGCCTTGAGTGTAAGCAGCCACGCATTACAGTTATGTTCAATAGCTTCGTAGACTGCCGCCTTCAGCGTAGGCAGCCGCGCACTACGACGACGTTCAATAGCTTCGTGGACTGCCGCCTTGAATGAACGCAGCCACGCACTACGGCGATGTTTAATAGCTTCGTTGACTGCCGCCTTGAGTGTATACAGTCACCTACTACGACTACGTTCAATAGCTTCGTAGACTGCCGCCTTCAGTGTAGGCAGCCATGCAATATGGCGTTGTTCAATAACTTCGTTAATTGCCGCCTTGAGTGTGTGCAGCGACGCACTACGGCGATGTTCAATAGCTTTGTAGACTGACGTCTTGAGTGTACTCAGCCACGCACTACATAGATGCTCAATANGACGTCTTGAGTGTACTCAGCCACGCACTACATAGATGCTCAATATCTTCGTTGACTGCCACCTTGAATGTAGACAGCCGCTCACTACGGCGATGTTCAATAGCTTCGTGGACTGCCGCATTGAGTGTATGCAGCCACGCACTACGGCGATGTTCAATAGCTTCGTGGACTGCCGCCTTGAGTGTTAGCAGCCACGCACAACGATTGCGTTCAATNCACTACGGCGATGTTCAATAGCTTCGTGGACTGCCGCCTTGAGTGTTAGCAGCCACGCACAACGATTGCGTTCAATAGCTACGTGGGATGGCTCCTCATTATAGGAAGCCACGTACCACAGCGTCCACGGACTCTGTATTTCTTCCTTGCAGGTTTGTAAACTAGCGCTTTTGTACCTGAGAGGCATTATCGAGATTCACCGCTTTCTTCAAAGAAACGTTACTCCTCTTTCTTGTTTGTAATTCCACGGAGGTAACCGGCGCCAAAAAGAAAGAAACGAACGGGGAGGAAAGTGAAGTACGCAAATGGGAATGCCATGTTTGCAACACGCGACCCTGCTTGAAGTGCGAACTCGAAGAAGATCTGGGAAGGGGAAAAGTGAGTTTAAATAATAATAATAAAAAAGGGCGGACGGGTGGATGGATGGAATTCCAGAACAGATTGCAGCGCGGGGAAAGTAGAACGCTTATTGGTGGCGTCGGAATTCTGCAAAATTCTCCTCGAGTGCCAGACGTCACGCGTCTTCCACTTTTACCTTCCTTATACGCCACTCCTCCTCTTCTACCTTACTGATAGCTGGATATTTCGTGCCTTCTTACTCGAAGCTTCCGCCCAGCTTTAGCTTTAATCCGCGTTTGAGTCAGAGAAGCGCGGAAGCGATAAGTACAACATGCCACGCGACAAGTTCGCCGTCGCCACTAAGGGAAAGGCTGTGTGTACCTAAGACATTTTCCGCGGCGACCCTGAATGTTCAAAGCAGGGCCCTTGAGCATATATTTGAGATACAGCGCTTTGAAAAAAAAAAAGCCGTTTTTAGCGATTTTGGAGTACTCTGAAATGGTGTTTCTAATGTACGTGACGTGTTGAAAGTACCCAACAACCCTCGTCTGAAATGTGTGTGGTTTTCGTAGATCAACACATTGGACGAACGTTAAAAGGGGGTGGCGTCCATTCCATCTTCGATTTTTCTTAAAAATCCTTGTAACGAAAATTTATGACCAGACATAAAAAATTAATGCTAGACATGACATAAAGGACTACCTAAANTAAAAATCCTTGTAACGAAAATTTATGACCAGACATAAAAAATTAATGCTAGACATGACATAAAGGACTACCTAACGATTTTTTTTTAATTTGTACATTTTCCATTAAACTCTGTAATATCCCATGTGGGAATGCAATTATTAAATAATTAGGTAATATTTTATTACGGTAACAGATGTGAAACTAATCATGTAAGAAAAAAAATTTGGATTTCGAAATAACTTTTAAGGTGTTCAGTATGCCTTGACTAGCTTTTTTTTTTTTAATATTTACTCCGGAAATTAAGTTATGGACGAAAATACGCAAATCCAAGATGGCAAGGATACTTCCCCTTTAAAGAGTTTCGTGGTAAAACGAGTATTTCAAGCAAACTGCGACGCAGTTCAAGCACCAGGTAGGCGGGAGTCTTAACCTCACAATCCATGTTGAATAACTGGTTTCTAGCTTATTTAAGTTGTTTAGGGACAGTTGCTTTGAAAGTACAACTGTAGCTCTATGGAAATACGCTGTAGAACAAACATTAATTCTGAACCATAAATATCCTTATAATTTAAAAAAAATGTAGGCCTTGAAAGAAATTAGATTTTCATTAATTTTTGTTTAATTTTTTACTAAAACACGGTTTACAGCGGCTACTTTTTTTTACTTTTACCCTATCACATATATTCAAAATATTATATACGCAGTGAAAATGATTACTCACAGCATTTTTTTATGGTTTTCATGCGCAGTTTACTTACGATAAAAAAGTAAAGTACAAAGTGGCTTCTGTAGTTCAGTCCATTTGATTTAATGGCGTTTAATCATATTCTACTGTTACAGATCTAACTTGTGAGAAATTCATCTATAGTCTTTTCGCGGTTTCTACGCACTTTTTGAATCAAACCATTGAAAAATCACCCCATATATGACTGTTTGGTTGTTTTCTAATCATTTAATGTAAGTTATCAGAACCATTTTATACTTGTGTTAACTTAGAATAACATAAAAATATCAATCTTTCGATTAAATTGAAATTGTATTTATATTTTATATATCAATTATAATATTTAATTTATAAATAATTCTAACAAAAACAGTGAGAAAATGGATGTGTTAGTAATACCTAGTAAGAAATAGTTCTCATGCAAAATATGATTACGCGGAATGCGCATGAATGCGGTGAGTTGTCCCTTTGGTGTAATTTTCTAGACTCGGTTAATTTTTGTTTGCATGGGGCTGGGAAATACTCCGGGAGTAAATTCTTTAGCGGAGCATCAGAAAAGTTGTAAGTAACCTGAATGGACTGTTCACCAGAGAATGCAAAGCGCAGCCTTGGGAGGTCCCGCCAGTGTGATTCCTTAAGGTCAGGCGTGACCTTGAGGCAAAAATATTTCAACAGGGATCCGCTTTATGGCACGGTTTCGTCCTCTATGTTAAATTTTAAATTTTTATGCACTGTAAGAAAGTTTTTGGTAAACTTTCTAAACTGCAATGGAATGTTTTATTTAACCTATACACTGCATGGAAACACTACCACCCATCAAGCTCCAGATATAGGAATTTTTAGCGTCGCTGCTATACAAAGCATAGACTGAAGATGAGGTAGACCGATCTCGCTGACTGCGCACAACCAATCCCCGTGTCCCAACATTGAACTACTTTTTTGCCAACACGTCTAGCGAAAAAGGCATGGTTTGGTTTTTACGTTAGAAAACAGATTTGTAAAAAAATACTTAGATATGTTTTATACTTCCTCTAACCAATTTTTAATGCTCTTTGACTAAATTCAAAGTGGTAAAAGAATTTTATTAATATAATAGTGCTTGTAATTTAAAAATTAAGATATAAAGAAACACTTTCATCACTGTTGACCATGTGACTTTGACAGTTGTTTGTGTCTGATGGGGTTAGGTCAATGTTGGGTACATGCGCAGAAGACAAATGAGCTGTCTGCCTCCCTTTTAGTCTATGATACATAGTTGGGAACTTCCCCACGCATTTGACTGTTTCCTGAGCATATGTAGGAACGCTACAATGACTGTATAGGGTAAAAAATTACCACTCCCTCTTTCTCACTGGTATAGTAAATTACCATACACTGCTATGGTAAATTTCCGAATAATTTCTTAGAGTGTGGTGTTAGGAGTAGGTGAGAAAACTGCTGATAATGGCGCAGGTCCATAAAAAGCAGGTGACGTCACAGGAAATAACTATGACGTAAGTGAACAGCAGGGAGCTTAGTGATGGTTAGAATTATCATCAACACTTCAGAAAGCTCGGCAGAAGCAAGATGTTATTTTATCACAGATATAGCAGGCTGGAAAAGCTGTTTTTGGCTACGTTGAAGCGCTACAAAACTCAGTTTGCAACGCGCTAGTTGTGTTGAAAGTTGCCTTGCGATCTAGTGTCAAGTGTGGTTTCTTTTCGTACGAAAAGTGGTCACGAATATTTTTAGTTCTCTTCAAAGCCGTTCTTGCAGTAGGCAGTCGGGCGTCTTCCGTGCTTTATTCACAAAAATAAACGTTTGTAGATATTAGAACATTTGCTTGCGTATGTCACTAGACATAACACAACGCATGGCATGGGATCGCTACCCTCCTGAAGTAAGCGCATAAAGACAGAAATATTGCATTCTCCAGTGGGACATTTTATATCAGCCAGTTATGAGATAGCATTTCACAGCAACTCTAGTGACTGCAAAATGAAATCGAATCAGCAGTGTGTGCATATAGCAGCAGAGGGCATAGTACCTTCCCGACTAATGTTTGAAGTAGGTTTTAAGTAAATAGAGTAATACAAATTGTATAGTAATTAAGTATTTTAATTAACAAGAGAAACGACACAGTATTATTGCCAAAACCGGTATATTTATTTTTACTAGCAAATATGAGCTTATTGAATTTTTTTAGTTACAAATAAGTTGCCACAGTTTCCACAACTCTTTCAGTTACTACTTTCTTACCAAAGTTAAGTTTATGAACTTTAAGGTCCAAAAGATACAGCTATATTGACATCTAAGTAACTGAAAACTCCCGCCACGATTTTATTTGCTTCGCTCTTTTTAAAAAATATATTTTTTTTTATTATATATATTTTTTTAAGTGTTGACAACTTTATGCATCTGAAAACTTGTGTGTTTTTTCTTGCTCCCCGTAATTACTGAATATAACTTGCGAACGAAAAGTTTGCTTGATTTTCGCCGTTACGGGCAAAATTAATTAATAAGCCAAGAACATTTTGCCATATACGAACCTCTGAGCTAATGAAACAGGCGCTTCACCTTCGACAGAAATACAGTCTGACAGTCTGAGGGAGTTCGCTTCTTGCGAGAGATCAGACGACCTCTCGAAACAGCTGCGCCAACAACTCAAACACAAGCTAATCAGAAGCTATTTATGTTGGCGCGAACTGTCCTCCGCTGCGAAGCAGTAATTATGGCATCAATCTTGCGAAGCTTGAAATCCAATGCGTGGGTTTGCTACATTACGCTGATCGCTTGTTTGAATTGCACGCGAAGTTTGAGTCTTCCAAGATTTCATTATGCACGCGCCGCGTTATCTGCGTGCGTTTGCTGTATTTCAGTAAGTGTTCGCTTTTCCAACGCAGGATAAGTTTGTCTTATTCTTACCGAATTCATTCTGATATAATGATAAAAAAGTGAATTTAAAAACTTAAGATTAATTTTCCTTTGCCTAAAACTGTAATGATATAAATCTTATGTGTAAATTTCCTTTATGATGCTACCGATCTTAACGCACTTTAATTTCGATCCCTTGAACTAGACCTAAACTAATCATAATCTTCATAGCCTAAATTGGCCGAATTCTAACTGAATTCATGATGTGTAAAAACATTTCCTCTCTCCTGTCGCTTACCTGTACGTTATTCACTACGCCTTTCACCATATAACAGTTTACTTTCTGAATCGGCTTTATTTAATACTTTTGCTGCGTGACTTTGCATCAAACCGAGACTATCGTCCATCCTTGCTCAAAGAGTTTATCATTCGTGGATGTCACGCCACCGTTATTGCTACTTGTCAATAAAACAATTTTGCCTTCATTATCACATAGTTCATAGCCTTACGGAAAAACACGTGTAATAAAGTTTACGACTAAAATATTGTCCAAGATTTCACCTAGAATAATTCTAAAGATTTTGAGGGCGCCGGTCTTGATTGTACTGATTGCCTTCTGAAAATATAGTTTGTCTGGGCTATAAGATTATCCTTTAACCCAAAATCAGAAAAGAATTTTTAAAACAAATTTTATATGCATTTTTATATCACTTGTTTCTTTGTAAACGAAACAACCCGAATTCTGTCAGTAAAATTCTTGTCTGTGCTTTAAGTGTGCATTACCTTGGAGGTTTATTATATATATATAATATAGTGCTATATATATTAAATATAGTGCTATATATATAATAAACCTCCATATATATATATAGCACTATATTTAATGCTATATTGAATTCCTATGCTTCCACAGAATTTGTAGGGTTAGGAGTTACAAACTTATTAAAGTTATTCCAAATAATTCTGCTGATAAAAATTCCAAACATCTCATTGCCAACACTGAATACAACAACTGCTACCAAAAAGGTAGGCCTATGGTTGAAAAGCAACCAACTTGTCATCTATAACCGTAATTCACTTGGGTATAGGCTGTTCACGGGAAACTGAGCACTTTTGAAAGCCTTGCTGAAGAATTACTTGCATGAGCATCGTGTATTCTTCCGCCATAAGTAAAACTAACATTTCCGTGGACCTGATCACTTGGTTCGTGCGCCGGTCAACTAAAACTGTGGAATTTTTAGAAAAGTAAATATTTTACACATCTGATCATTCTTACACTTATATCTACTAAATAAAAAACCAGAATGCAAGAGAGATAATTTCAGTATTCACAAATGTTTATCTAATACTTTTAGACAAGGGATCACTTTATCTTCGTCGTTACCAACTTTACTGGGCGCATGTCAGTTAGTGTGCCCATTAAAATACTTGCAGGTAGGGCAGTGACATTTTTCAAAGGTTTATTTCAAAAGGCTTAGTGAAACGTGAACAACCTATAGTACCGGAACTTGTTGAAAGAAAAATATTCAATATTCCATCGACCATCGACAGTAGATATTTCCTGGTGTGAAAGATCTCACATCGAGTTGTCCTATACTTAGTATCACACAACCAGATGTATAGCTGGACTCATGGTAAAATATTTTTGTACGTTTAATAAGCTACTCTTTAAGAACAGGTCGCCAAATTTTGTTCTTATGTCACTGCAAATGTAATAATGTATTTTAAAAACACTGGTTTATGAAACTTAATTGTTTTCCTCCGAGTTTGTAATGCTCCCGAAGTCTACAATATTTGCTCGTTATAAGTCAACGTTAGTTTTACACAACGCACAGTAATGCGTTGTAAAGTTTGCCCTAAATTACTTGTATTGTTATAAAAATATTACTGGCAACTAGAGCGTGATTTTTGTATATTTTTTCAAATAATATTTTCAAAAAAATAAGGCATGATTAATTTTGTTAAACTAAAAATAAATTAAAGGAGTTTTACAGCACATCATTGTGGAATGTCTAAAATTAATATTGAATTTAAATAAGCAAATATTGTGAACTTCAAATTTATCAAAAAATATGCACATACATAAACAGTTTTGTATGTTTTATAAAGCAATGTGTTGTAAAGATAAATTATTTCACTCTTAGTGTTAAAAGAAAATTAGTTTCCAAAAACATTATTCGTAAAACGCACATGAGCTTTTACTGTGTAGTCACCAAAGAATTGTTTGTAAAAGTAAAAAAAAAAAAAAAATTCAGTGCAGGACAGTAGGTGGAATTCGTGGAAAGAGGGTGTAGGGTTTATAAAACCACCCTCCATTGGACGTGGAAATGACGTAGCATGTATATCCGCCTGCCAGAGCGTCACAGTACCTGGGACTCAGCCTCCCGTGCACCCCTTGCTCGTCCTTGGCGTGCACAACGCTATCCCGTAGTCAAAAGGAAGCCTCGCTCAGGCGCACAGGTAAATGTACGCGGGCCGTGTTCCTCGCAGCCCCCGGACGCGAGACAGACTGTGCGAAATACTGGGGCGAGCTGGAATGCGAATTGGCAAAGGGGAGACGGGGCGGCATGCAGAATGTTTCAGCGACGACCGGCTGCTCGGGTTGAAATGTTGATGAAACATTACTCGCCTACCCCACCCCCCACCACCCCACAGCCCCTTACGAGCTGAAAGTCTTTCCGCGAAATCTCTTGATCCCCATGCACTCGGTCGGATGATCCCAGAAGGGCCGGCGTCCCGCGCGGTTTGTCGGCTGGAATTAATTACTCCTTGGGCCTCCTCTTTCATCTCCCCTTGCCCTCAGCCCGTCCCTCCTCCCTTTATTTTTCCGCCGACTAGAGACTGCCCGTTGGGCCTCCTTGAACAGCCGGGGCCGCGGTTTTCGCGGTGGCTAGAGCACTCGCCTCTTGCCGAG
>NQII01006520.1:60814-75629 GCA_002778355.1 Clitarchus hookeri
AATCAGCCGTGCATACGTCACGGCGCCTCTCCATATACACCTCGCTACACCCTTGTCTCTCAAGACCTTGCTGTTTAAAATCCGCCCGAACCCTTCCACTTCCGGCTTAGTCAAGCACAAGCTTAAGGCACGGTACAAAATCTCGAATCATTGTCTTTGGTTCGAATTAAAACGAAACATGGTGGCTAGACATGAAATAGAATTAAAAAGGCATTTTTTGTCCCCGCAAGGTAATGTTTGCGTGACATTATACGCAAATTGAAAAAGAAAGTATTCCAAATCATACATAACTATTGCAAATACATAAAAACATGATTGTAAACAAATGATGTGACGCTAATTTAGTGAAAAATAACGAAATTGCTTTTTTTGCTCAGGAAAATGTTGCGGACGAGCGTAATAAGAAACTGCAAAGAAAACTGTACGAATAAGGTGATTTATTACATGAGCAGACAAAAAATAACTCAGCACACAATCGCCAACATCACTTTTGAATTGAAAAGATCAAAGCCAAATATAAGGCAAGAAAGTTTTATATAACCTTTTTATTAAATCATTATCCGTGTACAAGCTCTTTATATATACAAAACTTTTACTTGTATTTTCAATTTAAAACATGTATATTTTATTATTAATTAACTGCGTATACGTTTATTGTAAATTAGAATTAAATTTAAAAAGAAATACCTTTTTTGATAAAAAGTAGTATTATGTTTAGGGCAATCTAGTTTCTACTTTGTAATCAGTGGAACTTAAGTTCTACTATACCAGTTACGTTAAAAAATTAATGGTATCTGTAGAATTACAGTTCTCTAAATACTTTCTCTGAACAGAGCAATTTATATTTTCGTCCAAATGCGTAATTGAGCAATTAATCTCACCCTATATATGATTTATATCGCCATTTTGCAGAAATCTTTGCTAGTTCGACGTATGAAGTTATCCAATTAGCGTCTGTCGTTAAAAAAAAACACCGTTTCAAGTCACCTCTACAGTGAACTTAGCGAAGACGGGCTTATTTGCCGTCTTAAGCAAGATCTCGATGACTATAAAACGTGGTTTGAAATCGCGATCTCAAGCTGCGACTATGAAACAGAGAAACGTTCAGTCTTAAGGCACTCAAAAATAAGACAGCTTTCGTGAAGACCGCCTTGCTTGCCTGTGCTTGAGACAAGCTTAAGCAATGCTCATGAAAAGTAAATACGAACTTAAGACAGCTAATAAGATTGTCTTGACGACGTTAGTGTTCGCGATGTGTTTATGAATACCCACCCTTAGTGTTTTCCTCAATTTCATTTACTTCAGAAAACGTCGGTAATATATGGAGCTAATGCTGGACTTTAAAAAATTAGATTTATTTTTAACGTCGCGGTAATGCTGAGGGGCTAAACCGTGAAACAGTTTACACACCCCATTAGTAAAGTAAACATACGTCTAAAAATAATAAAAACACATCAATTCATAATTCGGGATTAGAAACCTGGAACCCCGTAGAATAACTTCTGCCGCGAAGGTCTTGGGCCGTATAATTTTCATAAAAACCTCTTTTTTTTTTTTTTTTTTTTTTTTTTACTATTATTTATTGCACCGTTTAGTTTGAATTTATTCCCATACAAAAAAGTTAATGTTTGTCGCATTTCGTGACAGTAATTTACTGCTGTTGGTCTCCTTCGTAACGTTTCGCTCCGAGTTCCGAGATACGGTTCCCGACGCGGAACAGATGTGGCCGCGACACATCGATAACCTCGGTGTTGACCCGATTACCGCACCGGGCGTCTTTACGCGAGGTTTGTTTACGTTCGAGGGGTCGAGATGTATCGATGTTGCCACGCGCCGTTCGTCCTTTGCAAAGCGCCGCTCCTGCGTGCAGTGGCGCAGATACTTTTTTTTTTTTTCATGGAGGAAGACAAAATATATCAGTAATGAGTTATGCTATAGCTAAACTTAAAAAAAAAATGCCACAAATATTTTCTGTGATTTCAAAAATTTATATAAAATTGGCAACCGCCAAAATTTGGAAATAAGGAATAATAACAGTTAAATTCGTCCTATTCCAAGAAACTTGTAACGAAATAATTATATACGCTGTTCATGGTGAACTGGGCATTTTTGAAAGCCATACTCAAGATCTACTTGTATGCACATTGTGTATTCTTCCACCATACACACAATTAACATTTATGTGGCCAACTTACTTTATTCAAGCACCGGTCAAGAGGAACTGAAATTATAAGGAATGTAATTATTTCACAAATATGCGTAAATCTCAATACTACCATTTACAAAAATTTAAAAAGAAAAAAACATATAAACCCTAAGAAGATACAAAATTACCTGCAGAAAAGCAATACAATCCATGAAGACCTCCGAAAAGATGAGAAAAATCAGATAAATCTGTTAGCAGGCCAACAGACCTAAATCCTGAGGATGACATACATTTTTTACTCTCCCAAGTGGACACGTCATTCGTCCCCATCCCTTAACTACGTTGGTGCCCTGACGTATCCCTTCGAGATATATCCCCCATTTCTCTGCCACCGAAGTGCAGAGTCCTTTTGACCCAGGAGCCACGGTGGTGTGGTGGCCAGACTACCTCGCCTCCCACCTAGGCAAACCGGATTCGATTCCCAGCGGGGTCGCTCCCGACACAAGTGGTAATCGTGCCGGACGATGCCGCTGGCCGGCGGGTTTTCTCGGGGATCTCCCCGTATTCCCCGCCCTTGCATTCCGGCGCTGCTCTGTACTCTCCTCACTTCGCCCTCAAGACCCCGATGTTCAGAGCCGCCCAAATCTCCCCACTCATTTCAGGCTGTTCCGTGTTGTTGGCAACCCTGGGGTGACGGAAAAGAAGAATGAAAACCTCCGACGCGATCCCGATCCGTTTGCATTTCCTTCCATGTCCCTTCCGTTCTCACGAAACACCGATAAATTCGGTGATCGTCCACTCGCAACAATTTGTGTTCCGGCTACTGTTAAACAAGCTTGGCGCGTCGTGCATCTCCGGCTGGGAAACCAAACAGAGATAATTATTGGGGCTGCAGACACCAGCGCTTTCTATTTTCCGAACTCACTGAAAGCCCGTTCGCTGCTTCTGAATTAAATCTCCCAAGAAGATGTTTCGTTGGATGCACTATTATTTCGGACAAACGCATTTTCAGAGTTTTGCCATAAGTCGCATAAAACCCATAGCAATACGTGAAAAAATCACCTACAGACCACAATATTAATAAATAAGAAGAAAGTAAACTGTTGTAATTTTATATCTGCCGCAATTTCGCTCAATTAACACAAGCAATGATGGTAAAATTTCAAAATGATAGCTTTGTTTTAGCGCAATAACATGCAACTGTGAGAAAACATAAATCAATATTTGTAATAGAAGCCACAAATATTTATGTAGTTTCACATCTAACAGTTGTAGATTTTTATTTTACACTACTTGTTGGTGTATTTACCAGTTAACCCAATAGAATGTATAAAATTACATTTTCCATATTGGTGTGTTTTTACGCTTTGTTCTAATATTACATCGTTAAATTAATCAACATGTATCATTTGTCAGCAGCAATTTAATATAATTTTACAAAAACGTTAGGGTATATAATATTAACATGACGAAATAGTTTAAATATACAAATTTCCATGTATTACAATAGTTGATGACGAGGCAAAATAAGGCAGTGCGTATAATATAACTACGTCATATCTAGGAGATTTCGTGCAGACATTAGTAGAGTTATTTTGAAGCATCTGTTTTGTTAATGTGCACAATCTTTGTGAGGTGATATAATAAGACATGTGTAAATGTACCCTAATGTGTTTATCGATATTTACACTGGCAACTGGGCGGTAATTTCAACAAGTTTCGGTATTCTAACACAATAATATGACGTTGTGAATACTCCCATCGTTTGTAATTTAACACGCGCTATTTTACGTAAATTTACAGATACAGGCTTGGTGATTTGGATTACAACAAAATTTCGTTTTATCGAGCATTTTACAAGACTTCTTATGTAAAGTTACACTGCCCATGCAAATGTAATTTCACGAAAATTTTAATAGTGTATGTAAATAACAAATAGATAATTCAAGAGAAGTAGCAATCACAAAGTAATGATGAAAAAAAATAACTAAATGCGCAATCAAAATAGAGAGGGCAGCATTGTACACATAAATACAAATATATGCTGGAAAACACGAGCAGATCCCAGATCCCGAAAATTTGGAACATTTTCTTGTATTGTGTTTGTGTTGTCTTCGCTGTATCGTCCAATTTATAGGCCTACATATCCGCAACTTGTATTGCTCTGGCGATAGTAGTTCTGCGGCTTTCGGGTTCACGTTCAATGCTGGACGATTACTGGCCTCTTTTTGCGTCGAATAAGCTCTCATTTCTGTGATTATTATTTTCAAATTGCTCTGTGCAAACAAATGTTTTCCATTGTATTTTGCAGTCAAGGAACTCCGCATCTCTAGGACAGACTGGTTGTTCCGCCAATCATTTCAAGTGAAAATTTGAAATTTCATTTTGAAAAACCTTTTTTGTTATAATACTGTTTTTCCTTTATTACTGTGGGTATTGTTTTTAAATATTTTCGTATATGGAATAATTTTACCGTTTTTAACCAGTGTGAGATACATACTAGTCCCAGAATTAAACTTGTGAGTGTCCTTTTTGGTGATATTTTCTTGTGATGTAAGTACCACAGACATTGGAGTCAACAAGTTAGAGAAATTCAAATTAGGAACAGACAACCAGTTATGGCGATGCTAAAATGTCGTGCGGCAATGTGATCATACATACTAGTAAGCAGAAGTGGTTCGAAAAATAAACTATCAAAAAACATGCACATTTTTACATCTAACTCAATCTATGATCTATGGATTTGTTATAAAAAGGGGAAACACAACGAATAGTAAACTAAAAAAAAAAACAGAAAAATTAAATTTTCCCTTATTTTTGTATGTGTTTTTCGAGTAAATCGCGCATTATAGTATCTGAAAATTTAATATCGTGTCCTTAAATTTCCTTGCCTCCCTCGAATAAATTTTTAACTAGTTGACAAAGCATCTTTAAAACACATTTTCTTTCGGTCTGAATATGCGTAATCAGACAGAAAGATAACGTCAAGTATTTTTAAAAGTACATACAACCAATGCAAGCAAAATACCTTTTTATTCCCTGGCATCTATATTCTTGAAAGGAAGTTTTCTGTAATTCCAGAAGGGAGTGCAAGTTCATTCATGCAACAGAAATCTTCTTGCAAATTCCACTATCTGCTCGAATGCCAGCGTCTGCGATTCCCTTGGCACGGGAGAAGATTCCGAAACGTGAGGGTTTCTCCTCGGGGCGATGTACCAGTGGAGTATCCTTTGCCCAGGAGAGTGTGAATTCTCTCGCACGCGCCGACGAACAAGACCACTGTTCGGTAACGTGAGGCGGATCTCGACTTGGCATTCCCCGTGCGCAGCCCGAAGGATCCACGCTGAAGAAATGGAAGCGATCCTCTCAAAAAATAACTACGAAGGAAGAAATTTTATTTGTGCTAACTCATTTTTCAGTTTTCCTTCCAACACCAACAACCACTTCCCGCAACTTAAAAAGGCAAAACTTCGAAACTGCTTTTTCGAGACTGTGCTTTAGAATCTTGGGTAAAGCATCGCAGGTTAATTTTAGGTTCATTAAAAAGTTTTGAAAGTATTTTCCCTTCATCATAAGGTTTGATTCCTGTAATAATTTTTTCTAATACTGTACTTTCTTTTTCTTTGTAATATGCTGTTACTATTGTTCCAAATATAAAGGTTGATCCAGAACTACAGGTACAAAAGCTGTGAGGTTATTTCTTATGCAAAATGAGATAGTGCACGTTAAACTACGTATGCCCTATGGTGGACCGAATTCGTAACGTAGGTAGGTACCTTTGAAAATAGATATTTCAAATGGTTTCAATTCGAAATAATAAAACCTACTCGAAACTAAAAAAAGAGTTCCCTGTAAACTGCTGGCTTGAATCGATATCTGTAATTTTCGATTGGTTGTCCGGCAGTAATAATCCCCAATATTTGATAAAATAAGGGGTGTCATGTTATTATCCACCAGATATGTGTAACCCTTGGGTGTTTATCGATTTGAATGACGCCATAATCATGTTTACGTTAATGTTTAAAAAAAAACAATTCAGGCATCCGACTGCACCCTTACAAACTTTGCCCATTTTCTCGACAACAGTTCACCTGGGAGAATTACAACTTTTTTTTTTGTACATTAAACCGTTAAGCGCCGATCAAATCCTTTCTCCTGCCGAGCGAGGTGGCACGGTGGTACACCTTCGAACTCGCATTCGGGAGGGCCTCGGTTCAAATCCCGGTCCGGCCATGCCTGTGATTTGAATTTCCCATGGTTTCCCTAAGGCGGATGCTGGAATGGCTCCATCCCCGTCCCTGCTTCCCCGAGCAGCTTGCTCCGTCTCTAACGACCTCGACACCGGCAAAGACGTTAAGCCGCACCTGCCTACCAAAACCTATCTAACGTTGCTGTTTGGATGATGCCATCGTGAGGTTCGCTGTCTGCCTGGCAATCAGGCGCACTCGAACATAAATCAGGGAAGTTAGGTAGGCGCGCAGATGCTGTGGAGCCAAGCCAATCACCGTGCTGTCATAGCGTTGAAAATGGGCGCGCAGCGAACCGCCAATCGTGTCGTTCCCGCGATAGCCAGAGTGGAAATGAAATTTGCTGGTCGAAGCCTTTGAAAGCCGGAAACGGGCATCAGCGCTTGCGGATTATCGAGTCGGCGAAGCTGCATTTGGCGCAAAAGTGGACGATGATCGTGTCGGAAGAGTCGATGCGACTGGCTCACGAAGGGCTCTGATTTATATATAAAAAATTTTGGCGCCGCTTCCTCTCTACCTGTTGCATCGCTTTACTTTCGCAGAGTTCCATACACATAAGGGGGGGGGAATGATTCTCGGGTTCTTTTCGGGTCAAACACCCGTGGATTCGTGCTTCTTTCGTAGTTGGCCCTCGAAGAATTTAACACCCGTGATGACTCTTGAGTCAATACTAAAGATGTAACGAGATTCACGATTTATTTATCCCCACCATTGCAGCAGCAAACGGCCACTGTGTATAGTCTGTTCGCGGTATCTTCGCACATCCTGAGAAAAAAAACCTTCGGAAAATTACTCTATGTGTAATGTGAATGGTTTTTTCCTTAATATGTCATATATCACACGCGTTTTATATTTACGTTAACTTAAAAGTGTATAATTTTGGGTTAAATTTAAATATTTCTTATACTTTATTTGTGAACTATAATAATTCATTTATAATTAATATTAATACAAATTTAGAGAAAATATGTGTTGGTAATGCCAACTAAGAAATGGTTCCCATGCGAAATATTATTTAACATAGTGCGTTCGAATGCGTGCGATGTATCGTCTTTTTTGTGTAATTGTCTAGACTTTTTTAAACTTTGTTTGCATGAGACGAAGGAATATCCTGAAAGTATAACTTAAGCAAGGCAAGTTGTAAGTAGCCGTGAATTGATTTGTAACGCATTTTAGTTGGTGGCATAAGATGTTAGTTGGGCCAATATGGCGATACATAGTTTTGATTATTCGATGCCATAAACTGAACTAACAATGTACAAGGGTTGTGCAAAGGTAAAAGTAGATTTCAAAGTCAAATATATTTATATTTGATCAACTAAAGGCAAAAAGTCTACAAAAATGATGCCATCTTCGTTACACCCAGCGTGGGACCTTACAGCTCTGCGCATTGGTAACCAAACGTTATACACTCTATTAGCATGCCCAACTGCTAAGAAATGTTGCCATCACTAGAGATACGCCATTGTACTTAAGATCATTTGCAACAAATAAGTACATTCAGTAGGTTTAAAATGTATTGCCATTTACAATTATACCACGCATGATAAAAATAACTTAATGGTGTGAATTATACTCATGGTGTATTTCAATATGCTATTCCACCAAACAGAAAACCCATAATGTAAATTCCGGTAATGCACAATGATCAGGTATATGATTACCATTGCTTAATGTCTTTCAATGCACTCTGAACCAATTATCATAGGCAAAGTCATTAACTCATTTATTAAGTAAGTGTTAATATTTGTTAGCCAATTAATATAATAAGGAATGCAAAATTTATGTTGTCTTAAGTCACTAAAAAAAATTATTAAAATTACACGCTCATTAATTATTTACATCTTAAGCAAATTCACAGTCTTACACTTTGACTATTATAAAAAAACACAGCCAATTAAGGAACATGATTTGCATTTGATTCCACCTGCGAGACTAATGCCTTGAAATGTGTGTCAAACACTCAAAATATAAATTATCACACATTTACACAATTTAGGTCCAATAAAACAGGCATTTCTGCAATTGCTCTGATTGCCTCATTTTTGTACTACTTGAAACAAACGCGATCCAACCGTCTCAATTAAAACGTATGTAACACACTAACTCATGTTAATTGCAGCGACTTTCTGTGTGTAGTGTAACTCCTTAATACAATTAATACAGTTAATTGAAGCCAGTGTGGTTTTAACACGAGGCAGTTGGACACATAATAAAAAATGACGCACGTTACCTTGAAGTAGTTTCTCATACAAATCGTACATCGGGCTCCCTCCCACCTGGTCGATTACGCCGATTGATAGGACGAAAGTTAGGCCCCCTTGCAGGACTAGCCAAGGCTGAAGCAGCAATATTTGCAACAACAGTGTGTTTCACAGTTGATAACGCGTAGAAACACGTCGGCGCCTCCCCGTGATGCATTTGACTCACCGCACGCGCTGACGGCTTGGCCCATATCCCGTTTATTATCCCCAAAAGTCACTAGAGCACGACGCCGAATAAATTCTCCTCATATGAATCCTATAATAATGCCCATCAATTCTGAAAGATGTATCAGCACCATGTTTAGTTTCACAAGATACATTTCACTGAATAATTTTACAGTCCTGAGGATAACCCGCGTGGTAATTAAACGCCAAACGCCATACCACATTTAATTGCGCAAGCAAATTCCCTAAGTACGTAATTCCTGTTAGCTTAGCTTTACTGCTCGTTGCACAGCGCCCGTCCGCCGAAAGTCCATTCTCCCAACACGAGAGAAGATATACGCCGTTCCATACTACGGCGCGCATACACTCGACCATGCAACAGGTACTTGAGCCTGCCCGCTGCTGGCGACGTAATATTCCGTCGTCTGAATTCACCAGAGTTACATGCGGTTTGCCATGATATTACGTCATCTGAATTCCTCGTAGACATTGGCGACGCCAGCAGTTATCACAACGTTCACCGCAAAGCAATAGCACGTCGGCAATAACTCAAATTGTAAAATTACTGAAATGAGCACAATGGATCGCATACTGTTAAGACACCTGAAAAATTCGCGTTTTCATTTCGGAACAAGCTAGAATTCGAAACGACGTACGTTTGTATTGCTAATGCTATTGGTCGACCAGTTAGTTTACACCTCCTGGACAACTCTGGGCCAATAATAAATGCACAGTAAAATGCAGATCGAATCACCGTATTCCACTAATACAACAAGCGACCAATGAGCAGTGATATCTGCATGATTTTACATGCGATAATGGAGTATAGCCTACAGGTCGTTGAACTCGCGAATTTTTCATGTCTCTTAGTTGTCGCAGCATATTACGTCAAATATAGTGCATAATTTATATTATTTTACTCACGTAATATTGCAATGACTGCCTGGCGGGCAAAGTTTGCCCGGATCAAAGACATAGCTGATCATTTTGCCCAGACAATCATTTAAGTTCACCAAATATTTTTTTTCTTACATTTAAATTGTCTAACATGTACCCAGAATGGACACATTGTAATAGATGCTGTTTTCCGTAGGAATCGTGACCAAAAGATTTAAAGGCAAAACACTATTGACATTGGGATTTGAACTGTGTCATTAAATTTTGTCGCAAAGTTAAATTTTCCTGGTTTTCCTTTACTTGCAAATAACTTGTTAAACTGTAAGTATAACAAAACAATTGGATTGAGGCATACATAAAAAAAAATGTTCCATGGCATTATAGGAAAGTACTAGTAAAAATCTATAACTTCAAAAATATACGGACACAGTATTTTTCTCATTAAAGAGCTTTCAGTTAACTTCAAAGAACGTTACGTGAGTTCGCAGAACTTTTTTGTAAATTTGCTATTTTTTTCTATTTATTTACGATTAGTAATTTCAATTACGGAAAGTGGTTTTTTTTTTTTTTTTTGCTGTGGGGATATTTTACCATGAATAAACAAGAGAAAATAAAATGCAAGTTTTAAATATGAATCAAAATATTATACACTATAATTCTAACTTCTTATACAGTAAAAAATATTGTAATTTTACAAAAAATTATTTTTGCAAACTAAATTTTAAAGCTATTTTTGTAATGCAAAAAGTTAAATAGAACACATTTTACAATGCTTTCTTGTGAGGCATATAAATATAATGAACTTTAGTCAACAAGTGCCACAGACTTTGTACCAAATTTGTTGCAAAAAAAGACGTGCAGTATTAATTTAGCATCTTGTATAGTGCAGTGTTTGTAAACATACAACATTTTGCTTGTAATATTACAAAATAATTGGCAACTTGTTTCTAAAGAATTTCTCTGTGAATATACAAACGAGTATTTTATATTTTAATTACCAGCACCAATTAACCCGTTACACAGCTATGTGCTGTAGTGCAAGGATATGGTAGGAACGGGAACTTAATTAATATATTTAAATTCCTAACTATGTTTGCCAAGAAAATCTGTCATTTTACAAAATGTCCTTTATGTTCATACATTTTATCACGCACTATTTCTTTATGAAAGAATCTTAAGTAATGTGTTAGCAAGATGAACTCTGTTTAGAGATGGTGTAAAAATACCAAACTTAGAAGCTGAAACGGGCCCTTCAAACGTTTGTATGTCAAGTCCAAAAGAAATAAGACCCTTGCCAGCTGCATTTCGTAATGAAACCACGAGAAAGAGAAAATTCCAACGAGCCGAAATACTGACAACCACTCAAATCAAGGTCCAGCAAAAAATGAAACTAGTCGAAAGTGCAAAAAAAAAAAGGCGCTACAGGAAACATTTCAGTCAAGAAAAGATTTTTGGCGAAGAAGACTGTAAAACATAGAGAAAAGACAGAATCGGAATACATATGTCATATATGTGGAGCTCCGTATGAGGATCTACCAACAGAAGACTGGATTCAGTGCGCCCTGTGCAAGCTCTGGAGTCATGAATCCTGTAATTCATATTGTGCAACTGGCAAATATTTCTGCTGTGAATGCAAGTGCGGTGTGGTACTAAATAGTTCGTTAAAATTACTTAAGTGATGTCCTTTGTAGTAAAATAAACTGAAGTTTGCCTATTTATAAGGACTTTGTAATATTTATGTAGTAACAGTGAAGTTATAACAAGCTGCAAAGACAAATGTAAATGTATTCTATTTGCTGTGCAAATCTTGAAATATGGGATGGACAGATTAACTATTACGAACAACAGAGTTTTTCATGTAAATTTTCATTCTCAGAGTATAATAACATTTTATTTGCTTGTTTTTATATTTAATTGTATTATTTCTCACTTTGCTCTATACTTGTATTCGCGTTGTGCTTATATAAGAGCAAAGTGAATAATTTGTCCGATATTTTTTAATCAATCATATAGACTATGCATCATTTACTAACAGTGTTTTTGTTTGCAGTGTTTTATACCATGTGGAATAATAAAACAATACTGCAGCTTGCATTTGTATATCGTTACTAATAACCGAGAAATGTGAATTTAAAATTAATNGGAATAATAAAACAATACTGCAGCTTGCATTTGTATATCGTTACTAATAACCGAGAAATGTGAATTTAAAATTAAGTTATTCACTTTTCCCGGACTTCCCCTGCTTAATTAATTACGGAGAAGTTGTATACCTGTGTATAGTGGGGGTTGCCATGTTTTTGTCAGGTAAAAAAGGAGGATTTTTCACGACATGTCGTTAATCCTTTCTGTTATTTTATGTTATGGTACCACACGATATATATATATACTCTACTATATATACTAGTACAACTACTAGTATAATAATAACTGTGCTACCACTCTGACTCTANATATATATATATACTCTACTATATATACTAGTACAACTACTAGTATAATAATAACTGTGCTACCACTCTGACTCTAGTGAAATATATCAAGAATAATATTGAGGTAACATATTCTGACATTACTAGAGTTACTCCTCTACACAAAATAATACGTTAAAAACACATACGTTCAATTTATTCACCGATACCAACCTACTATAAAGAAAATATTAAAATGTGTGCAGTTTTAAACAGCCATGAGTACAGAAGATGTAATCTTAGGCAATAAATCGCTTCAAATTGCACAAATCAGTTAACACTGTTAAAATGAAAAACTCTGTCGGAGTAAATGTCACTACATTCCCTGGGAATTTGAAACTATTGCGTAAATTTGTAGATGCGAGAAAAAAAGAGTAAGAATTTATTTTCCAGAAGAAAGGAAAACTTACGTCGTGAAAAGTTTCAAAAACGCTAACCNGAGAAAAAAAGAGTAAGAATTTATTTTCCAGAAGAAAGGAAAACTTACGTCGTGAAAAGTTTCAAAAACGCTAACCGTACGGAAAACGTAAGACCTGTACAATGTGTACCGATAATTAAATTTGAGTTGGGACTTGAACCCACGATCTCTTCGCCGAATGACTTGCACTGTGCCTCTTTACCACCGGCAACCGACAGGTTCCACTGAAGTGAGGCTGTGAAGCTGCCTGGAAGAGAGATAAGTTTCTCTCCAGCCTCACTGCTGTCTGGTGTTCCCCGTGCCTCCAGGATCCTCACGTAGTTTCAGTGTTGCCGACCTAGAGACCAGTAAGTCGGCTACGTGCGTTTGGATAATTCGGCTACAAGTAGCAAAATTNAGAAAAAAAGAGTAAGAATTTATTTTCCAGAAGAAAGGAAAACTTACGTCGTGAAAAGTTTCAAAAACGCTAACCATACGGAAAACGTAAGACCTGGCATTCTTATCGCACTTAGTGTATAATGTGTACCGATAATTAAATTTGAGTTGGGACTTGAACCCACGATCTCTTCGCCGAATGACTTGCACTGTGCCTCTTTACCACCGGCAACCGACAGGTTCCACTGAAGTGAGGCTGTGAAGCTGCCTGGAAGAGAGATAAGTTTCTCTCCAGCCTCACTGCTGTCTGGTGTTCCCCGCGCGCCTCCAGGATCCTCACGTCGTTTCAGTGTTGCCGACCTAGAGACCAGTAAGTCGGCTACGTGCGTTTGGATAATTCGGCTACAAGTAGCAAAATTAAGCTACGCTCTGAAGGCCGAATCACGTTGAAGTTGCATGGACTGCGTTGCATTGATATTGTGTTTTCGTTGTGTTAAGGTATAGAAACCGCAAAGGTAGATTTTCCAAACTTCCAACATAACATAAAGGTGACGTAGTTTTCGTCTGTCAGATTCAAGGGACGATTCTTTTCTTTTGTTTTCTGGAATCATTTTTTTTTTCCTGCCAACTTCCGACTGGGTTGTTTATTGTGTATTTTGCCACCGTTGCAGCAAATAGTGAAGTTAACAATTTCGTTTGTGCGGATTTTAATGATAAACCAATTCATGATCTGAAAAACTCTGGGATTAAATAAAATATTTGGGTCCAGATTGGCGGCAGTATATATATGAGATGAAGTTTTTACGAATATGCATATGTATACACTAGTTTTTTTTTCAGATTCCAGGCACATTATATTTGGTAGAACTGAATAAAAACTTTTAAAAGCCAAGCCTTTCTTGCCACAAAATGTAAACACAAGTCCGATTTTATAAAGAAATTTGACACAGATTTAAGCAAAGATAACTTAACGTACACTATGTTATATTCAATGAGAACAAGACTAAGCCTGAAGGATATGTNACAGATTTAAGCAAAGATAACTTAACGTACACTATGTTATATTCAATGAGAACAAGACTAAGCCTGAAGGATATGTACAAACTAATATTTATAATATAAAAATAATTTGTCATATTGATGTAAACACTTAACACTTATTTATAAATGAGTTAGTCACGCATTTTTAATTAAACACTTCGAAGAAGAAATTAAAGTGGTGATCAAAACATTGCAANTTATAAATGAGTTAGTCACGCATTTTTAATTAAACACTTCGAAGAAGAAATTAAAGTGGTGATCAAAACATTGCAGAAATATCGTGTTACCACACTGCGAGAATCTTCTTCCTGAGAAACAACTCCAGTTGTAGTTCAAAAGCCGGAGTGTTNAAATATCGTGTTACCACACTGCGAGAATCTTCTTCCTGAGAAACAACTCCAGTTGTAGTTCAAAAGCCGGAGTGTTAGTGGTGTCTTTCAATTGGGAAAGATAAAAGAAAAAGATAAATGATTAATACCTACATGAGTACATAGGTTACGAAAAAATTGTCACCAGATCGAACCTCAGATAGGCTACATATTTAAATTCGCCCACGCCTATTCTGCTACGAACTATATGACCTATAAATTAGGCTACGCTAAGCCGCTAAGGTTGGCAACACTGCAATCGCTCTTGCATGCATGTGCGCGCGCGGGCTGCGAGCACATCTTGTTTACGCGGATCCTTTCCTCTCTCCCACACCGTCAGCTGGCGACACCTGCCGCCCCAGGAGCACCACGAAACAAACCTCCATACAACGCCAATAATCTAAACATTGTCGTCGCAGATTC
>NQII01006520.1:85052-118214 GCA_002778355.1 Clitarchus hookeri
TCACCACAGGCACAGTAATAACTAGTGGCGTGTGGTGAACTGTTGCAAAGTAAGCTGGTGCTTGCCCACTGCTGTACATTCTCGGTTCACGCAGCTGGAGCCAGTAACCATCGTGCAGCCCGGGGAAACTTAATGTTTTCCGGCAACTCACAAGCGAGCAGCAAGGGACCCATTACACGCGTCCTGCGGCGTCAACTGACGATTTTTTTTACGTTTTAGTGGTGCAAGTGTAAACTAACTAGCAACAGGGTACAGCACAGAGCTAACGCCAGCTTACCTTGCAACACTTCACCACACGCCACTGGTAACAACAATCCCTCGTCGCCCTAATAAGTTGCCTTCCCTCCTGTAAAAATCATTCCATAACTGTGGAAGTTCGTCATCTTTGTTTGGGACGACCAAATAAGGAAAACAAAATAATTTAGTTTCAACGACAAGATATTTCATTTCCCCTATACAAGCAGTTAATTTGGTTGCGCCCAAACAAACTTTGATCGATTCAACGAAAACTGTTTCCTCGGTGCAGAAGCAACGGAAGGTGGCGCATATATCACTCGGACGCACACAGCTGTGGTTCCCCAGGACGTGTTCACGTCCTCTTTACAACATTCCCTTGATCTACCTGCTCACCTGAATATACGCCCCTCAGAAGTTAGTCTGACCAGACGTGACGCTATAACTTCCTCCTTATCGACCTAATTTGGAGCATAATTTGCGATAACCGCAGGATAACGTGCAGGAATTTTATATTTTTATTTATCGGCCGATCGTGTCGACGCGTGTATTAATCAAGCACGAGGCTGTTGGACGTGTATAGACGTAATATAGGCTTTCGCGGTAAAAATGAGCACTTTTGAAAGCCTTGCTTAATATCAACTTGTGCGAATATTGTGTGTTCTTCCGCCTTACGTAAAGTCAACGTTGACAAGGGACTCTGCGCTTTATTCATGCGCGCTGGTAAAGCAAAACTGTAAAGTTATATAAAACGTTTATTTTACAAATTAATAATGTATGCACTTATTTGTATTTTTAAAAAACATAAAGCAAATTAAATACTTTCAGTAATCACAAAATAGTACCAAATATTTTTTAGTTCAACGTTAGGACACAGAACTACTTTCTCCTCGTTGATACAAAATAAACTGGACCTATTACAGTCAGTGGGTCTATTAAAATATTGAAGTTAGTGGCAGTGACAATGTTTTAAAATCNAAATAAACTGGACCTATTACAGTCAGTGGGTCTATTAAAATATTGAAGTTAGTGGCAGTGACAATGTTTTAAAATCTGATTTCAAAACTGCTTAATTAACGGTTAACATACCATAACAAATATGCCATCTTTCTGTGCCGCATCTGGGCGGAATATTGTCCTGATCCTATAGTATTGAAAATACTTCTTTATTTTCTCTGTGCCATCTCACTATTAAAATCTCATTTGAATCAAACGGTTCCTTTTTAGTGTGCAAATATATTCATTAACGAGTGCAGATGGAGACAACGAATCGTTGATCACGTAACGGTAATATACATGCCTTTACTGAAACTCGCTGAGTTCAAAATACCGTTACTCGGTTCAGGGTAAAACTTCAGCCAAAACTATACTTGGAACGTACTGCGTAATACATTCTGGAAATTCCCTTGAATGCGCCTTGGGCGTGGTAAAATACTGGAGTAAGATATAAGAGTTATCTTTGAAAATTGTAATACATGTAGAATCCGGTACGAAAAATTTTCCGCAAAGACACAATCGGATTTTAAAAAAAACCAAAACGTATAAGAAGAGGAGTCATTATTTGAAATATTCTATCATACATAAAGCTTATCAATAGAACTTACTTGTCTAGACTTTTGTCGTGGGAGAATGCTGGAATTTTTTAACATTTGAGATTTTTGATGTTATACTTCTTTTGGCACGTTGTGGGTAAAAGTTTAGTGTGCAACGGAAGTTACACGCGCACAGTGTAACGAAGTTCGACAGTGAGCGTGGTAGGGGTATGGCCCAATGCGCATGCGCGTATCGTCTAGCTATATTATAAACGCAAGGTACACAACATAGCACGTGGCTATATTTAAAACCGACAGAAAATCAGTTCATGTAATAAGCAAATTGAAAAACATTTCATTTATATTAGTAATTCATTGTGAATATATATATATATATATATATATATATATACATATATATAATTAACTTTACTTACATTGTGCCGTAAAAAATTTGTTACTGACAAAAATTGTATAATAAAGTTTTGAAAGGGTTTTCAATTATTTGAGGTTAATTTTTGTAAGTATTATTTTATTAAGGCGCTCGCAAAACGGACACTATTTCCGTGTACAACAGTTGGAGGGGTATATATGGGTAGAGGTGGGGATAAGTTACCGATGATTTTAAGTGGAGACTTTAAAGTCAATTTCAGCTTAGAAAACTCTGTTCCACTTATCAACTATTTGCACGAGGATTGGCATATTTCCACAACTAATGACCCTACAGTTTCTACAACACGACACGGCATCGCCATTGATGCTGTATTTACGTGATATTTGCATAACGTTTCTACAAGACTATTTGTATCATATTTCAGTTATCACAAACCGCTTGTAACTCACATGCCCATTCAATCACCATCAGAAGAACCAATGGAATTAGATTAATTTAATTGAAATATATTTGACTCAGTTTTATATGACAATGAATATTTTAATATTTTTCTAACTGTATAAAAATAAGTATTATTTTAATTTAGTTATGTTCTTTAATAAAAACCTTATTAATTGTATTTAATGTCTTTCTTCGGTCATTTTATCGTTTTCCTACTTACATAAATTATTTGCATACGTAATAAAATTTCATTTTAGTCACGCCAAAGAAGTATAACTTCTAACGCCCGTGCATAAGTACACGCAACCAATTTTTTTATTCTCTCCACGTTTGGTTCATTTAAACTTTACGTTTTATACTGTAAATTAAAATATATTATCGGCTATCTATGCATACACGAAGTTCATTTAAGAGATTCTGTAGCTATAAATCAAAGGTAAAAAGTGGTTATCTTTTTTTTTCGTATTTGGAGAAGGCTTTCTCTTTTATCAACAAAATCGTCGTATATCATTTTAAATACAAATTTAATACCCAATATTTTAGAGTACGAAATTGGCTTGTGCATTTGAAAAAGGGAGTTAAGTAAAAGATAAGTTTATTTGGGTTAATTATTTACTTTCCAGATTCTTGCATATCTTTGTTCCGTTTGATACTTTTAGAGAGGCGCAATTATACTTTTGAGAAGATTCTATTTGTGAGTAAAAGAAAGTAAAGGTATTGTTTACTATTTTTTTTTTTAAAGTGGAAAATATTAAATATAGTTTTAAAGCGAATTGAAGCTTTAGTATGTAAAGCTGGAAAGTTATATATAACAGAATATTGGTCACAGGAATTAAAATGTTTCGTGAAGAATTATTTATGATAAAGTTTCGTATAATATCTATTTCAGTAAGATTCATTTTATTTTTAGACATTTAACACCTACTGACAAATGAAAAAAAATAGTGTGAAATGTTTTGCACGTTACTCTGCTAGCCCTGATGGAGTGGGCACAAAACTCAGACTGGTGTTTTTGCTATGACTTCAGAGAAAGACGCGTACGTTATCGGAAGACGTGAGGCATACCAGACGCCCTCTGTACTCGCCAGCTCATCATCTCCTCCCGTTACTTCTGTCGTAATATCAACAAGCAGTTCTACACAGTACACTCTAAAACTGCAGGACACACAAGCAAGGCTACTGGAACATCGAAGTTTTAAGAATTTACGCCAAATATATAATCGAATAATTTTATTAAAATACTGAATTATCGATGATTGGTAGCGTTCGCAAAAATATCGTCCTTTTTTATATTTCTACCAAAACACTGTTCAGCTTATACACGTTACGTGAGTTAAAGATGTCGAAATCACAGATTTACTGTTTTAGGAGCACAGCTAATTTCTATATAAAGTTTGAAATACGATATATATATATATATCGTATTTCAAACTTTAGACTTTCTCAGTTCTTTTCAAGTATATAGGTCTAGGCCTACACTACTTACTTTAATTACCGTAGAAAAAGTTTGCTTTTAAATCATGGCCAGAGCAAAATCTGACAGAAATAAAAGAAAGTGTTAATACAAATGTTTTAAAATCATAGTATAAGACTGTCGACGGTTTGGTTCCATATATGCATCAACAACTAGCGTGCCCTGTCTGGACAGAGAGACATTACATAAAAGGTAGAAATTAAATTGCCCTCTAATATAAGACACGGTCTTCACAAAGCGCGGATCAGACAGCTCTGTACGACAATACTCTTAGTAGTATTCTCCCGCTTTAAGAGATTATTAAGCTGATTACTTACTGGGATAATGACATTAGCTCCTCCGGAAAATTTTTGTTTTATTTCGAGATGGAATTAAAGGATCGCTCGACGGTTTTTGAGGGAAAATTAATTTTGCAAGTAGAACCCGGGGCTGCAGGGTACACGGTGTGGCCATCTGCGCGCGGATGCTTAGAGAGAGAGAGAGAGAGAGAGAGAGAGAGAGAGAGAGAGAGATTTGCGCCCCACTAACCAGGAAAGAAAAAATGTATTGCCTGTTCAAGTAGCAAAAGATTTGTGTAATTCCCTCTCCGCTTGGCGCGCTTCCGTCAATACTTCTAGTGAGGCGGCGGGTAAATGTTTTAAGAATCGAGAACGCTAGGATACTTAAATAAAATAATCGAGTTCAAAGTCGACTCGGGTTTTTAATACTCATAGCTCTATTATGTTTTTTCTGTACTGATGCGTTTTTTTTTACTTTAATTTACCATAAATCAACAAAAATGCCGCATGCCGATTAATTTAAACACCGCACATCTTTTTTTTTTTTCATTTACTTTGATATTATAACAAGTATTACGCCTTTGAATGGTGAAAAAAAAATTCAAGTTACGAGGATCATGAAAAATATTTATTCATGTTTTACAAATCATGATTACAATAACAATCACTATTTTTAAGTTTCCTAGCTCGCTACTTGCAGACTCGAGTCTGCTGCGATTACTGCTCGAGTCAATCGATCACCTTCGATAATCGAGTCTTACACCGAGTCGACTCGACTCGTCGCATCACTAAGTTTAGCCAGTATTTGCGCTCCTGGCTGCTCGAGTACGAGAAGCAGATTTCGCTCACCACAACGTTGCCTCGTTCGAAGAAGCAAACTGGCACTTACACGGATGCGCCCAAAGTGTTGGGAACAATAACTGGTTACGGCACATCTTCTCAAAGAACTTTATAAAATACTTAACATCAGACATTTCCACGCACGAAATATGAGGAATGTTATCTTCGCCGTTTCTTCACTCTTTTTTAATCAAGTCTTTGAAAAATCACCCCACTTATGATGTTTTGCCCTACACGCACTATCGCACCGCCTTGTTCTCCGGGTGTTGTACGCAGCAACTTTGAACACAATGAAATGGTATAAAAATACCTTTCCGGATATACGTGTATAGGGCTTTTGTATTACAATTGGTCAAAATAAACTATGTCTGGAGTTTGGGCACTGAGTTTCCGAACATCCTGTAAATGCGATTGTATTTGACATTTTTATAATATGCCTTTAATTGGCCTACGAGATGTGTGTTTTTTTTTTTTTTTTTTTTTTTTTTTTTTTTTTTTTTTTTTAACCATTTGCGACTATAGCAGCCCCGCTTGGCGGTGTTATTAAGAGTGCAATGTTCAGCATTAATTGCAGCTGACTTAGGTTAATTTTTATTTTCCACACATTAGTGTAATAAAAACATATTTGTATTTCTGACAATTTCACCAAGTCATTCTCGTTGCAAGAGCCCTAAGCATAAAGCCCACGACAAAGTCGATTTTTTTTAATGTGGCGTAAAAATACACCGCGAGTAGAAGCGAAATTAATTCTCTCTTTTTTTTGCTATTAATATGTTTTTCTCTTTTTATCTTTCTCTCTTTGTTTCTCTTTCTCTCTCTTTTTACCCCTCGGTTTCCCCTCTCTCTCTCTCTTTATCTCTCATTCTTTCTCTCGTTCTCTGTTTCTTTCGCTCTCTTTCCTTTTATCTCTTTTGAGCTCTTTATTTTTTCTCTATCTTTCTTTCTCTCTCGTCTTTCTCTGCCTGTCTCTTTCTCTGTCTCTCTTCTCCTCTCTCAAAAGAACTCACTTGACCGCTAGTATGTTATGACTGCCCGTACTGTTTATTTATTCCAGTGCATTAACTCCCGCTACCGAGTAACGTACGAAACTACTGTGCCCTCTAACAATAGATGTGTGAATCCAGAAATGCTCCCCCACAGTACAAGTCCATTCGCAACGCTCGGGGTGAAACATGTTTACAGGTGCATAAAAGCAGGCAACGGTACAAGTCGGGCATGCTGCATCCTGCGCCTTAGGTAATAAAACGACCAAGTGCTTCTGTGCGAGAGAACAAGAAGACAACTTGTTCGCCCTTACGTTAACTGTGACACATGCATCGTCATATACCAGAAAACAATATATATATGCAGTATATACATACCATGGGGAGAGAAGACCTACACCAATGAATGGTTCGTGGGATGCCAACAAACCAGATCTGGCCTGCGGATGGTGAAAACATAATACGTTTAAATAAATAATTAAAATACAGTTAAATGCATGTATAAATTATTCTTTTGCTCATACATTGCCAGTTGTACTTGTACCTAACAATTTAAACCTGCGGTAAGCTTTCATCTGTCACACTCTTGGCAACGCAGTTTTGGCTTTTGAGGAGGATAACTGCATACGATATAGTCTAGAGCTACGATCAGTTTTTCGTATGTAAGATATTTCTGCAAAGAACGTTAAGTCCAACCAGTCACACAAACTAGAAATTAACTTGATTTTGGTTAAGGTATTTATTAAGTAAATATCATTGTTTAAACGTGTTTTTTCATCATGTGAAGGACAGTAAAAACTTATGTTTTCTTTCCAACTAAAATCTTCAAATAAATACTGCGCTCTGTTCTTATGCTTCATTTCTCTGAAATCGTACTCTCTGACGTCCTTATTCACATTACAGGAAATAAAATATCGCATTTCGTACACGTCTACGCGTCGACGATGCTTTCTACGCAACATGTACGCGTCGGCAACGAAACGTGTTGTAAAGAATAAAGGCTGTTCACGATAAAGTGAGCACTTTTAAAACTAACCTTTCGAAAATGTCACTGCCCCTATCTGCATATATTTTATCGGGAATACTACTGACTTGTACATCCAGTTAAGTTGGTAAAGACAGAGCGAAAGTGGTTCCATGTTTTAACGTCAAATTAAAACTGTTAGATAAGCATTTGTGAATACTGAAACTGTTTCTTTTTTATTTATGTTTTTTTAACTACGTATTTGTGTAAAAATTAGCTAATTTGTAAAACATTTACTTTTCTAATAATTTTACAGTTTCACTTGATCGACGCATGAATAAAGTTGCGAGGCCCATGGCAATGTTAATTTTACCTTTAGCGGAAGAATACACTTTGTGCATACAAGTATATCTTAAGCAGGGGCTTTCAAAAGTTCCCAGTTTACAATTAACAGCCTATAACTACTGCCATCTTATAAGTATACACGTTCGTTACGTAAGGTTTACGTTTATTACATGTTTTTTTTTTCACGAGCAATAATTTCTTAAGACCTGAATTTATTGCATGGGATTTTTCACCAAGAACAGTCTTGATGAGACTCTTGAGTTCTTGTTTTGATTGTTCAGTTTCGTTTTAAATTGCTTTTTTTCATGTGATTCACTGAACGGGCGTTTATACTTGACGATTTTAGCGGCGATAAATCCCGAGAGAAGAACGTCAAACTAGGTGATAGCTGTGGATCACACTTCCAGCTTACTTAATGCGCCGTGAATTCGCGGGATGACTGCGTAAACTCGCACGACGTTCCATTTATTTTTCTCTGCCGGTGACGTCGGAACGCAGCAGGGCGAGAAGGCGATGTGCGTTACTTTTGGAGGTCCAACTCTCATCTCGTCCTCTCTCGTAGGAACCAACCGTTGATGTGTGAATGTCGTTACGAATTTCATCTTGTCCCATCCGGTGTGAAAAAAAATTGCTGATTTGCCGTAGTATTTCTTTAAGTATATTTAGAGCTTTACAGACAATTTTTTTTCCGGTGAGTGAAACTATAATTCATGTAATTTCAGTAATGCAAATAACGTAATGAGTAGGGACATGCAAAATTCGCGTTATTTGACATCAGGCTAAACTTCACAGTACTGTATATACTCTAGCCGGCGTCGTTTCTCTATTGGCTGCTACTTATATGCGATGTTACTTCCTTTCTGAGTGAACTACACGTGATTGGGGCACACAATTGTGAAGTGTTAATTTATGGGCGCATAGTTACCCAAGGGCGTGTCAAATGATGTTTGGTCCAATGACAAACGTATTTCAAAGGTACATGTGTTTATATTTTAACGTGTATCCAGATAATAACGTGAATTTTACAGGTATCTAGTAATGAGGAATAGTAATTAACTCACAATGTTGAGTACTACTTTCAGTTAGACGGAAAATAAATTGCGTGGAAACAAAACTATAGTCACAAATCTTTTATAAATTAAATTTTGTAGAAAATTATTGAATATATTTATTGTATATTGGTGACTGTTAAAAACTCTAGACTATCTTTCTTCTCTCTCTCTCTTAATTTCCCCTTCCCTCATCATTTAAAACTACCACCTACTAAATCCCACACTTGCCATTTTATNTCTCTCTCTCTCTTAATTTCCCCTTCCCTCATCATTTAAAACTACCACCTACTAAATCCCACACTTGCCATTTTATCTGCACCTTTGCCATTACTTAATAATTTTAAGCTACGAATGTCATATTTATGTACTCCACCCTCATTAAACGCTTTAATTTTAATTTTTTCACTATACATATATGTTTGTGTGTGTGTGTGNATTTATGTACTCCACCCTCATTAAACGCTTTAATTTTAATTTTTTCACTATACATATATGTTTGTGTGTGTGTGTGTGTGTTAATCATCGTGGTATAGCTTTGAATTCCAGCTTCTCATGAAATTAATATGGTAGTTTACCAGGTAGGTGTACAGATTGTTATTGTAAATGAAAACTAAACTATAATATCAGAAATTTTGTCTAGTTAAAAAACTTTACCAAATTAAGAAACGGATGTGATCTTAGCACCGTTTCACCTAAGTAACGTTGCAACATAGCAAACGTGGATTATCTTAATCTTTCCTTGCGGCTTTTTTTTCCCCCACCTTCTTTCTCCTCTTCGCAGACTCTTATTTCGATTTGCGGCTTCTCGGGTGTTTCTCTCCACTCTATTTCATTACCTGTTAAAGGGAGGCTTGTACCATAGGTGTTGAGGAAACGGAAGGAGGGTGAAAGACGAAAGGAAGAAGAGACCGAGGGGTTAAGGGGGTGAGTTTTCGGTCGTCTGAATTTTACCGATACGTCCCGGGTCGCTGTTTGGTTACGAGAAGCCCTGCCTTTGCCAGCCAGTTGATAAGGAGTTCCCCCGACCCCTTCTCGGCCATGAGCTCGGGTTTTTATATTTGATGGCTGAAGTTCACTCACGGAAAAAAAAGATACATAAACAACTTGGGACGGTAACACGTGTTGACTGCAGGAAAAGTGGCGCAGATCAGCTTTTTGCATAAAAGGCGAAAAGTTGTTTTTATGAACTTTTTTTACAAATAAAAGCGTTTAACTAGTTGCTAGATAAATTTATTGAGATACTGCATGACAAGTGTNTAACTAGTTGCTAGATAAATTTATTGAGATACTGCATGACAAGTGTTGTAAATTTTTAATTTTATTTAGGTTCGTTCAAACTTTGGTGCAGGTAGTCGTATTAATACGCAGGGAGGCGCATGCAACCTTTCAGCAGGTACAGTAAAGTCACTGTATCTTCAAACTTTTTTAATCAAACCCTGGAAAAATCATTCCGTATATGACATGTTCGGTTGTTTCCTAAATAAATCATGTCACGCGCGTATTAAACTTCTATTAATATCAACGTACGTTATTCCTTTTTTATTTGTTTAAACGTAGCTTATAATAATATAAAGGCAAAGTATTAGCGGAAACTACATTTAAAGAAATAAAAAATAAAGGGCGTGCGTTGATGTTAACAGAAGTATAATACACGTGTGACATGATTTGTTTATGAATATTCGTTAGCATCCGGTCTCGGTGGAATCTGTCATATTAGCAAAAGTTACTGACGTATATCGTAAAGTAACGTCAGAAAAGATTTTTAATTTTCCACGCAAGTGCTTCAGTTGTGATATTATGAATATTTATATGCAAAAGGAAGTGTCGGCTATGACTGACTTGTCTGTCTCATCAGCGCATGAGCCAAATCGCTGTACCAGGAAAAATTAAATTTTTGGACAATTTTTTTCCTGTGGGTATAAGCAACTGTTCAAAGTAATTTTCAGACCTTTTACCGTTAATAGGGTGTAAAGGGATGAAATTTGTTTTCCCGTAAACTTTAATTTATTTTTAACTCGATTTGGTACCACGGTGCTACTTATTTTACAATAATACGGACAAGTACGTTTTAAATAATAGAATTTTTTGAAATTGGATCCCTAAAAATAATATAAAAGAGGGGAGGGGTATCTTTCTGTATTCCTTGACATCTCGTAAATCTAATGAATGATTGCAGCGGTTTTTTGGCTTCAGAGTACTGCCTATAAAAATGCATTTAAGAAAGCCGATATTCCAGATTTTAAAACATATATTAACTTCCAGAGGGGCTCAGAGTGCATAGCCCAGGGCAAAATCTTTGTCTAGTTTCTATCTGCTAGATACTATTTATATTACAAATTTAGATTTATGGTGGGTGTTATGCGGGAAAAAATTAAGTAATTTCAATATGCTATCCAAAAATTACTGGTGGACAAATCCATGGCAAAAGAAAAAAACTATATCTTTCTTTACTACCAATATATCAAAACAAAAAAAAAATATTAATTCCGGTTGTCAAAGCCTTAGAATACTACTATTCGATAATAAGTAACCTTTAATATAAAAGAAAAAGTCAGTTTTTGAAAAGAAAAAAAAAATTGTTTACGCAAAAGACACTCCTTGTTTGTTTGCCTTAAATTGTTACGAATTCATTTAACTAACTTCAGTACTAAAGTTTCTGCAGATTTAATATAGTCTTATATTTCTTCTTAGTGGTGATTTATGTTACAAACCTGCAGACAGATTTTTATTTTCTAATTTATATTATCCGCGAACCACGAGAGCAACAGGTGCTGATAGTGGCAAAAATATTCAAACTCGAGGCAAATTAAAAAACTTCCAGAAGGATGTAAACATGTTGCGGCATGCACAGGAAATCGCTGTCACAGAAGGTGTAATAGGAGCAGCAAGACTTCATGCCGCAGGATTTGGAAGTATGGTGTTGAGGCAAAAGGAAAAGCAACAAGTATTTAAAAATTTAAATATAATTTGTTTTAAATTTTAAATAAGCGTCGCACATAAATAAAATTGCGTGAAATCGCCGCGTTTAGAATACTTTTCGCATAGAAAAATCATTTTTGTAGAAATTAAGGTAAGCTTTTAAAACTTAAACAGTCTGTAAGATATAAAAATAAAAGTTTTGCTCAAATATAGTGTTTACGGATTTGTTAACAATGACTTCCACAAACTTACAGAACAGCTTGCATTCCGTGGTTCAAACAAACGTGACGTACGACAGAATATGTACAAAAATATAATTAAATATTGCTGATTGACGGTAAACAGATAACTTATGTAGTTTCTTACATTTGTGCAAGTTTCAAAACCATTTGATTTCACATCACTACAAATTTGCAACAGATAAGCCGGTCACTCACGGCTGTCTGAATTTTCTTCGCTATCAGAATTCGTGTAAACTGCTAAGCTGTTCTGCAGGTTTTCTACATATCGCAAAATTCCCGGACAGTTTTATATTGTACAAAAAAATAAAAGAAGTATTTACTATACTCATGAAGCAAAAATAAGGTGTGAAANAAAAGTTCCCAGTTTACAATTAACAGCCTATAACTACTGCCATCTTATAAGTATACACGTTCGTTACGTAAGGTTCACGTTTATTACATGTTTTTTTTTCACGAGCAATAATTTCTTAAGACCTGAATTTATTGCATGGGATTTTTCACCAAGAACAGTCTTGATGAGACTCTTGAGTTCTTGTTTTGATTGTTCAGTTTCGTTTTAAATTGCTTTTTTTCATGTGATTCACTGAACGGGCGTTTATACTTGACGATTTTAGCGGCGATAAATCCCGAGAGAAGAACGTCAAACTAGGTGATAGCTGTGGATCACACTTCCAGCTTACTTAATGCGCCGTGAATTCGCGGGATGACTGCGTAAACTCGCACGACGTTCCATTTATTTTTCTCTGCCGGTGACGTCGGAACGCAGCAGGGCGAGAAGGCGATGTGNAAAAGTTCCCAGTTTACAATTAACAGCCTATAACTACTGCCATCTTATAAGTATACACGTTCGTTACGTAAGGTTTACGTTTATTACATGTTTTTTTTTTCACGAGCAATAATTTCTTAAGACCTGAATTTATTGCATGGGATTTTTCACCAAGAACAGTCTTGATGAGACTCTTGAGTTCTTGTTTTGATTGTTCAGTTCCGTTTTAAATTGCTTTTTTTTTCATGCGATTCACTGAACGGGCGTTTATACTTGACGATTTTAGCGGCGATAAATCCCGAGAGAAGAACGTCAAACTAGGTGATAGCTGTGGATCACACTTCCAGCTTACTTAATGCGCCGTGAATTAGCGGGATGACTACGTAAACTCGCACGACGTTCCATTTATTTTTCTCTGCCGGTGACGTCGGAACGCAGCAGGGCGAGAAGGCGATGTGCGTTACTTTTGGAGGTCCAACTCTCATCTCGTCCTCTCTCGTAGGAACCAACCGTTGATGTGTGAATGTCGTTACGAATTTCATCTTGTCCCATCCGGTGTGAAAAAAAATTGCTGATTTGCCGTAGTATTTCTTTAAGTATATTTAGAGCTTTACAGACAATTTTTTTTTCCGGTGAGTGAAACTATAATTCATGTAATTTCAGTAATGCAAATAACGTAATGAGTAGGGACATGCAAAATTCGCGTTATTTGACATCAGGCTAAACTTCACAGTACTGTATATACTCTAGCCGGCGTCGTTTCTCTATTGGCTGCTACTTATATGCGATGTTACTTCCTTTCTGAGTGAACTACACGTGATTGGGGCACACAATTGTGAAGTGTTAATTTATGGGCGCATAGTTACCCAAGGGCGTGTCAAATGATGTTTGGTCCAATGACAAACGTATTTCAAAGGTACATGTGTTTATATTTTAACGTGTATCCAGATAATAACGTGAATTTTACAGGTATCTAGTAATGAGGAATAGTAATTAACTCACAATGTTGAGTACTACTTTCAGTTAGACGGAAAATAAATTGCGTGGAAACAAAACTATAGTCACAAATCTTTTATAAATTAAATTTTGTAGAAAATTATTGAATATATTTATTGTATATTGGTGACTGTTAAAAACTTTAGACTATCTTTCTTCTCTCTCTCTCTCTCTTAATTTCCCCTTCCCTCATCATTTAAAACTACCACCTACTAAATCCCACACTTGCCATTTTATCTGCACCTTTGCCATTACTTAATAATTTTAAGCTACGAATGTCATATTTATGTACTCCACCCTCATTAAACGCTTTAATTTTAATTTTTTCACTATACATATATGTTTGTGTGTGTGTGTGTATCATCGTGGTATAGCTTTGAATTCCAGCTTCTCATGAAATTAATATGGTAGTTGACAAGGTAGGTTTACAGATTGTTATTGTAAATGAAAACTAAATTATAATATCAGAAATTTTGTCTAGTTAAAAAACTTTACCAAATTAAGAAACGGATGTGATCTTAGCACCGTTTCACCTAAGTAACTTTGCAACATAGCAAACGTGGATTATCTTAATCTTTCCTTGCGGCTTTTTTTTCACCTTCTTTCTCCTCTTCGCAAACTCTATTTCGATTTGCGGCTTCTCTGGTGTGTCTCTACACTCTATTTCATTACCTGTTAAAGGGAGACTTGTACGATAGGTGTTGAGGAAACGGAAGGAGGGTGAAAGACGAAGAGAAGAAGAGACCGAGGGGTTAAGGGGGTGAGTTTTCGGTCGTCTGAATTTTACCGATACGTCCCGGGTCGCTGTTTGGTTACGAGAAGCCCTGCCTTTGCCAGCCAGTTGATAAGGAGTTCCCCCGACCCCTTCTCGGCCATGAGCTCGGGTTTTTATATTTGATGGCTGAAGTTCACTCACGGAAAAAAAAGATACATAAACAACTTGGGACGGTAACACGTGTTGACTGCAGGAAAAGTGGCGCAGATCAGCTTTTTGCATAAAAGGCGAAAAGTTGTTTTTATGAACTTTTTTTACAAATAAAAGCGTTAACTAGCTGCTAGATAATTTTCTTGAGATACTGCATGACAAGTGTTGGGAATTTTTAATTTAATTTAGGTTCGTTTAAACTTCGGTGCAGGTAGTCGTATTAATGCGCAGGGAGGTGCATGCAACCTTTCAGTATGTACAGTAAAGTCACTGTATCTTCAAACTTTTTTAATCGAACCCTGGAAAAATCATTCCCTATATGACATGTTTGGTTGTTTCCTAAATAAATCATGTCACTCGCGTATTATACTTATATTAACATCAACGTACGTTCTTCCTTTTTTATTTGTTTAATTGTTTAAACGTAGCTTATAATAATATATAGGCAAAATATTAGTGGAAGCTACATTTAAAGAAATAAAAAAGGAAGGGCGTACGTTGGTGTTAACAGAAGTATAATACACGTGTGACATGATTTGCTTAGGAATATTCGTTAGCATCCGGTCTCGGTGGAATCTGTCATATTAGCAAAAGTTACTGACGTATATCGTAAAGTAACGTCAGAAAAGATTTTTAATTTTCCACGCAAGTGCTTTAGTTGTGATATTATGAATATTTATATGCAAAAGGAAGTGTCGGCTATGACTGACTTGTCTGTCTCATCAGCGCATGAGCCAAATCGCTGTACCAGGAAAAATTAAATTTTTGGACAATTTTTTTCCTGTGGGTATAAGCAACTGTTCAAAGTAATTTTCAGACCTNAGGACATTTTACCGTTAATAGGGTGTAAAGGGATGAAATTTTTTTTCCCGTAAACTTTAATTTATTTTTAACTCGATGTGGTACCACGGTGCTACTTATTTTACAATAATACAGGCAAGTACGTTTTAAATAATAGAATTTTTTAAAATTGGATCCCTAAAAATAATATAAAAGAGGGGAGGGGTATCTTTTTGTATTCCTTGACATCTCGTAAATCTAATGAATGATTGCAGCGGTTTTTTGGCTTCAGAATACTACCTATAAAAATGCCTTTAAGAAAGCCGATATTCCAGATTTAAAAACATACATTAACTTCCAGAGGGGCTCAGAGTGCATAGCCCAGGGCAAAATCTTTGTCTAGTTTCTATCTGCTAGATACTATTTATATTACAAATTTAGATTTCTGGCGGGCGTTGTGCGGAAAAAAATTAAGTAATTTCAATATGCTATCCGAAAATTACTGGTGGGCAAATCCATGGTAAAAGAAAAAAACAATATCTTTCTTTACTACCAATATACCAAAACAAAAAAAAATATTAATTCCGGTAGTCGAAGCCTTGGAATACAACTATTCGATGATAAGTAACCTTTAATCTAAAAGAAAAAGTCATTAAAAAAAATTGTTTACGCAAAAGACACTCCCTGTTTGTTTGCCTTAAATTGATACGAATTCATTTAACTAACTTCAGTACTAAAGTTTCTGCAGATTTAATATAGTCTTATATTTCTTCTTCATTGTGATTTATGTTACAAACCTGCAGACAGATTTTTATTTTCTAATTTGTATTATCCGCGAACCACGAGAGCAACAGGTGCTGATAGTGGCAAAAATATTCAAACTCGAGTCAAATTAAAAAACTTTCAGAAAAACTATTCAGAATGGATGTAAACATGTTACGGCATGCATAGGAAATAGCTGCCAAAGAAGGTGTAATAGGGGCAGCAATATTTCATGCCACAGGATTTGGAAGTATGGTGTTGAGACAAAAGGAAAAGCAACAATTATTTTAAAATTTAAATTGCGCGAAATCACCACGTTTAGAATACTTTTCACATAGCAAAAGATAAACCAATAAAAGTTTGGCTCAAATATAGTGTTTACAGATTTGTTAAAAATGACTTCCACAAACTTACAGAAATGCTTGCATTCCGTGGTTCAAACAAACGTGACGTACGACAGAAAATGTGCAAAAATATAATTAAATATTGCTGATTGACGGTAAACAGATAGCTTATGTAGTTTCTTGCATTTGTGCAAGTTTCAAAACCATTTCATTTCACATAACTACAAATTTGCAACAGATAAGCCGGTCACTCACGGCTGTCTGAATTTTCTTCGCTCTCAGAATTCGTGTAAACTGCTAAGCTGTTCTGCAGGTTTTCTACATATCGCAAAATACCCGGACAGTTTTATATTGTACAAAAAAATAAAAGAAGTATTTACTATACTCATGAAGCAAAAATAAGGTGTGAAANCCCGGACAGTTTTATATTGTACAAAAAAATAAAAGAAGTATTTACTATACTCATGAAGCAAAAATAAGGTGTGAAACCCTACGAAAGTAGTAGGTAATATGGTATTTCCACATGTTCAGAGAAGAATATAAATAATCTTTTTAAAAAAGTACTAATTGTGTTTCTTACTACCCAAGATAAAAAATTCCAAGCAATTGTATTATATAATTTGTGGCACTTTTACCAACCACCTGCACATTAAAATATGTTACACTAGGAGTTTTCAATTTGCTAATAAATTAATTCTGTTTTTTGCTCTTTCCCAATAGAACTTTCCAAACTTCCTGTTCTATGCCGATAATGAAAACGTAGTTTGGTAGTTTCCACCAATTATTTTATTTTATTTGAAGCTACATAAATAATGACTCGACGGAAAATAAATTGAATATGTTGTGGCCACAAGATTAAATGTTTTAAGAGTAAAGAATTTCTGAGAATAAGAGAATAGAATATAATGTCCCATAATTAAATGGGGTACACTGACAAAAGCGTTATTTTGAATCAAACAAAGTTTGTTTGGCGCAACAAAATTAATTGCTTGTATAGGAGAAATGAAATACGTAGTTGTTGTAAACAAATTATTTTGTTCTTATTTGGTTGTCCCAAATGAAGATTTGGTTGGGGAAACCAAAGATTTGTTTGGTTCTACGCTCATTTAACAGTTCCGCTAAAAATTGGAAGCCCGACCCAGTTTCGAACCCAGTTCATCTGCCCCCAGCGCAACGCCCTGGTGACCTCAGCCAAGTTAACTACAGATTAAAATTGAATATTTTTCAAATGCTGGACAACGTGCACAAATAAATATTTCAAGTTTTAAAGCTTAGCTTTTTAGTTTCCTGTTTAACTTGTTTTGTTGTGTTGTTTATTCCCTTATCAATCATGGATAAATGCATTAACAAACACTGTTACTATCCTAATTGTAATAAAAAAAATTCAAACAAATTCTCGTGCTGTATTTTCGAACAAAGGCAATCAAATTAGTGGCCAAAGAAATATTTACAGTTGATTAAACAAAATATTTTGTTTGCAGTCTTACTTATTTCGGCCCAACGGAAGTTTTATTTATTCAAACATGTATTTTGATAGACAACCCAATTTTTCTTTGTTGCTTTTCAAGTTTTGTTTACTAAACAAAATATTTTGTTGGGGGTAGCTAAATATATTTCTGGCCCTATACAAGCATATATTTTGTTGGCATTTCTCTTAGTGCAGTTCGCATATAAAGGTAACCGAAAAGTAAATTAACGTGTGTCTCTTCCGGGACTGATAGTGATTATTGTCCTGCCGATGATGGGTGGCATTTTACAGTGAGCTAAGTGTAGATTCCGTGTCATCGTGGCGATCCAGTGGCCAGTGCGCATGAGCGTGGGCAGCAACACGAGCAGAATTGACTGCATTCGACGCCACCTATCTTTGACACTGAACTGGACCCGAAGGACGCAGAGCAAGGCCCTCTAGACCACCGTATCCTAATCCCGTTGTGAAGACACACTAAGGCGTTGGTGTACGATATCCCTGTTGGCATCTTACACCAGCTCATGCAGGAGACGTTCCATCACATATGCATCATGTCGGACGTATTATTTGAAGTTCATGAGCATTTGCGTACGTGTTTAAAAGCCGGTCTTGATGCCCATGGTGGACATATCGAACACTTCCTACATCACCAGTACATACTCCTACGATGATTCAGTAGCTACACTCTGTCAACTGTAAAACGTCACCCACCTCTAGCAAATCCATGTCCGCTGTCAAGATCCAAACGGACATGTGTTTATTTACATTCTGTCTTACTCGTTATGCCTAATACCCACTCGGTAAGCAGCGCCAATTACTTTTTGTACAACCTCTACGGTCACAAAGTACCTAAAACTGTTTCGGTATCAATATTTCACGTAGTTGACCTATTTACACTGTTACCGTGAGTCATATTTACTGAATCATGTAAAAGCAACTTTATCATAGTGGAAAGAAGTGTTTATACATAATCAGACATAGTAATTACTAATGAAGTTGTATCTACACTTGCCCAATCTGCCAACAGAGAAAAAAGATGAAATATGAGTTAAAAATAAATGGACAGAAGGTCTCAGCAATTGAATTTAATTCGTTATCTATTAACTTTTTGAGGTGGAGAGGTTTTGATGANTAAATGGACAGAAGGTCTCAGCAATTGAATTTAATTCGTTATCTATTAACTTTTTGAGGTGGAGAGGTTTTGATGCAAGAGTCAATTATGAGCCATCTAATTTCTCATCTTCTTCGACTTGGATATTAGATTTATCTCAATGCCAAGGTTCTTATTTGGCGTCAAATGCCTTCAGAATTTCTTAAACGTCTGAATAAGAGCGTTGTTGTTGTCTCGCAGTAGCTCGAGTATCGACCGTCAGTATACAAAGAGCACTTGAAAGCAATCTGCTTTTCTTTTCGAGTATCTAGTAACACCTATCATGCGCTTGCTGATCCATGAGATTTCATATACAGGCCATAAGAATATTCTTTGCTNTAAATGGACAGAAGGTCTCAGCAATTGAATTTAATTCGTTATCTATTAACTTTTTGAGGTGGAGAGGTTTTGATGAAAGAGTCAATTATGAGCCATCTAATTTCTCATCTTCTTCGACTTGGATATCAGATTTATCTCAATGCCAAGGTTCTTATTTGGCGTCAAATGCCTTCAGCATTTCTTAAACGTCTGAATAACAGCGTTATTTTTGTCTCGCAGTAGCTCGAGTATCGACCGTCAGTATACAAAGAGCACTTGAAAGCAATCTGCTTTTCTTTTTGAGTATCTAGTAACACCTATCATGCGCTTGCTGATCCATGAGATTTCATATACAGGCCATAAGAATATTCTTTGCTNGAGTATCTAGTAACACCTATCATGCGCTTGCTGATCCATGAGATTTCATATACAGGCCATAAGAATATTCTTTGCTGCTTCAACCATTTGATGTATATGCACAGACTGAAAACAATCTGCGTAAGAAACGAACGCATTACGATTGTAATGACGGACGTGGAAAATAGTACTTCAGACGTCTCAGATGGAATCAGGCAGGATCCCGTAAAAGAATGAAAGTTGGAAATGGTGACTAAATGAAGACTGTATCGCACCGTGATGGGGGGTGAGGCGTACTGTAAATCGTGAGACACGCAAAACAATAGAAGAAAAAAAAGCTCGCTATATTCTCCTCCAGAGAACTGGCCAAGGACGTAAATCTTATTGTCTGCATCGTCATCATTAGTGACTAGTGACGCAGACCTGCTATACAAATCACCCGACGACTCGCAGATATAATAAAGTTTTCATCTATGAGGAGTGATTCTCCAACACGGGCGTGTCCCAGGAAATGAAGGATACGAGAATAGCGTCAGCATATTACGGTCACTACTGTATTTGCATTTCCTGTAAGAAACTTTTATCAAAAAATAATTGTGACAACAATGCGTGTGAAGAGACACACACTAGGGTCACAAAATACCCAATAACACTAGAAGCAAATCTGCCGCATTTACTGTGAACTCCAGCCAAAGGTGCCGCAGAAATGGCCTCACTTCTTCACAACGTGGCGGGAAACCGTTTGCCAATCATCGCCGTAAGACGCACTTGCCTGGCCAATGGAGGCTCTTCCGCTGCAAGCTGTATTATAGGCTAGTAATATTCTGTAGAGGTTTATCATAGTATCGCGCGAGCAATAAGCAGCCGAGCGCTCTTGCATCAAAGGGACCGCCAAAACGTTAGATAATTAACATAATACTTTTCAGAGAAGCAGCATGCCAAAATATGAGGTGACTTGAAACATTACTGGAGACCGGATGTTGCTTAATTAGGGCATACAAATTTTGACCTGATAATATCTATCAAATTCACAAGCTTCATAATCTGTATCTCGTTAAAAAAAAAAATGTCCGCCCATAAACGTGGAATTCGCTTTCCAGACAGTATATTACTATGAAACCATGTTTAATTTANAAAAAAAAAATGTCCGCCCATAAACGTGGAATTCGCTTTCCAGACAGTATATTACTATGAAACCATGTTTAATTTCTTTTCATTGTAGGACAGTCGAAAAAAATATATATTTAACAATACATCCCGGATTTAAATTAAGCTCATTAATTTTTTTTAAATCGTGAACAGATGCACCCTCATAGCTTTGTAATGGCCATTTCGTTTTCCCTTTTGCTATTATTCAGGCAGTACTTGTAGTGAACAGATAAGCTATTACACTAATGAAATACCAAATTTACANAAAAAAAAAATGTCCGCCCATAAACGTGGAATTCGCTTTCCAGACAGTATATTACTATGAAACCATGTTTAATTTATTTTCATTGTAGGACAGTCGAAAAAAATATATATTTAACAATACATCCCGGATTTAAATTAAGCTCATTAATTTTTTTTAAATCGTGAACAGATGCACCCTCATAGCTTTGTAATGGCCATTTCATTCCCTTTTGCTATTATTCAGGCAGTACTTGTAGTGAACAGATAAGCTATTACACTAATGAAATACCAAATTTACANTTCCCTTTTGCTATTATTCAGGCAGTACTTGTAGTGAACAGATAAGCTATTACACTAATGAAATACCAAATTTACAAGAATTTAAAAATAAATGTTTTACTTACCTTTTGTGCTTTACTGCTGCTTCTTTCACAAACTGTCTCTTTCTAATTTAGCAAGTGATATTCATGCTTGAAAATTTGTTAGTAGAATAACAAAAATGATTTATAGAGCAATCTCGAATTGCCGTTAACAATGGCGTGTTTGAAACAAATGGCGGGTGTGGGTCTCTCGGCCGTTACAGAATTTATGAGAGTAATACATGTAGGAAATGAAACTGATGAGACGCACTTATTAACTGATGAACGTAAAGAAAAAAATGCTTGAGTAATTCATGATTTCCTAGTTTATGTAAGTTTTACCTGGCCGAGATCACTCAACACGTCGCTATGATGAACATGTGTTTTCTCGTCTGCTCCTGCGAGTCGGCCCGATAACATCAGACTTTGAAAGCTACCTGTTGCTCTACGCAAACCAACTCGGAAGTTAAGGGGAACTCTACACCTTCAGAACTCCGAACACGGGGGGCGCATTTATCCGTGGGAGCGGAAGGAAAATTTACTACAAACATTTCCTGCCTGGAGGTCGAGGTTCGTTTGGAGTTCGCCGTGGAGTTCGCTCGACCGAGACCACCGCGGCTGAGTTGCGGAAACGTTCAAGTTGCTTGCCGCTTTTTCATTCTGAGAACTAACTGATCTCGTTTGAGGGTTCGGCCGGTGGCTCATTTGATTGACGTAACTCACGTAAAATACGTATGGTAAATAAATAATGGCAAGTTAATATAAACTTCAGCATCAGCGTCTGTTACGAAATACTTAGCGTGGTGTCTGCGAAAATCATTATATTTAAAGTTACTTCTAGTGGTGCAAAACTATACGCTATTCACGGTAAAGTGAGCACTTTTGTAAGCCCTCTCATTTGGAATAAAATTCAATAAATATATTTTATTTTAGCCTTAGACGTTAACTTACCAGTGCGGTGGAATATTTACATGCTGTCTTTATTACTTATGTGGCAATATTTATTTTGAAAAGGTAGTTAAATGATTAAAAAAAAATGGATAAAGGAAAAAGTAACAAGGGCTTAAAAAGTGTTCACTTTAGCGTGAACAACCTATATCAAACAACACATGCTTACGTTACGAGAAGTCTTAGATTCTAATCTCAGGCATTACTTACATGTGTTTGCTTCGTGAATAGATCAAGCTAGCTTTTAAGTTTAATACGCCGTGACGTTATCCGAAAGGCATAATAATAAGCACTCTAAGAAGCATATAAAGATTTTATTTAACCGATGTGTCCCCTCGATCACAAAATTGCTACTTCGGTATATTTGTACATGTATACCAAGTCATATAGTTTTTTTTTATGAAATTAAGTGTAATACATAAATTTCTCTAAGGAAGTATAATACGAATACGATAAACTGCTTTGAATTGGAATTGACATCATATGTTTATGCTATGAAAAGGTAGTGTTGACGAAAATTTCTTATTTTAGTAGGTTACAAGCATTTTTGCAGCAATTATGTGCTCATACGCGTAAGAAGATATTGAATCCTCTCTGGATTGGCTTCCTTGTTATATGATCTAGCACCTTTAAGCCACCTAAAGACAATAAGCTGAGAATTTTTTAGTAGAAACGATTCCACTAAACGGCTCATTTATCATACCTTAAGAGTTCCTAAAACAGTAAATACTTAAAATAGGTGTTTTATTATTTTTGTGTATGCCCTACCAGCCATATGTGCTTTTACTAAACGTAAGAAAATTAAAATAACTTTAGCAGTGATGACATTTAAATTTGGCCACTGAATTTTTATATTATGCGCACTCAGTAAAGCAAAAATTGTGTTCCTAATAATTTTACTTTTATAATTCGCTACACCCTCCAGCGTGATTTTACTACTACTTTTAGTATTTAATATGGAGTATCCCTTCGTAAACTGCTCGTATGTGTTATACTCGACAGGTGCATGAACTTTTTTAAGTGTGAAGGATTGATGCACGCTGGACAGAAAAACTGTTCAGATAATCTCAATCGTAGTTTGATATATTGTGCAAACAATCGAAGTTAGGTTATTTTTTTTGCGTATTTAATTCTCTGGACAGAGAATCGGAAAGCGTAGCACATTCGGGAACTGCGCCTTAATTAACGTGAAGAAGGGGATGGGGGAAAAAAAAGAAGTAAAAGTGAACTTCCTGTCCAACTGGGAGCGATCGTAACCACGACCTCCAGAATACGAGTCAGGTGTGTTCTGCATAATCAGAAACGCTCACGTGGCAAGGCACACTCGGTGACGTGTGACAAACGTGAGAGTCTCGCTTCTTAAATGTTAGTTTTGAATAACTCGATATACATATATATTATAAATGTCGTATGATAACTTCCTGATAAACGTGTTTACCGAATAGGTGCCCAGAAAAATGGATTGGCGTGTTATTTTAGGTGAGAAGCCATAACGAGAGATGTCAGAACGAGTTATACGAAAATTTATATTCTCATTTAACTAAAAGTGGCATTTTATTAGGCATATATATGTTATGATTAAATATGCAAATTTTTCGTTATCCTACTCATAGGTGTTCGACTTCAAAATTTTCGCATGAAAAAATTACATGTTCTCCAGAACGATAAATGTAGAGCCAGAGTTTGTATTTCAACAATATTTATTATTTTCTATAGTTTTTTTCGTTTAAATCAAAGTTTCCCTTTGACTGAAAACATAATTTACATAAAAGACACTCAGAGATAATAGAAAAGCACAGGAACTTATTGGAGACATACGGGGATGAATATATGTGTGAAAGTAATAAAAATAAAAAATACACCGTATTTATAATTTTTTCATCAATTAACATTTTCATTCATCACATAATAGTATACGTGTCAAACAAATTTCAATAACGAAGCGTTTTCATTTATTTTACAATAACATCAGTATGTAAGTAACTATTTCTATACTAATGGACTATTCCCTTTTTTTCATAATTTAAAAATCCCTTTCCCAACCCCAGACTTTTTTGTCCAGTTTTTGTTGTGATTACTACTCCTTTGGTCTAAAAAAACAAATAACTATATTTACGTTTTCGGGGTTTTAACTGTTAGTTAAAAAACTTTGATTTGAGTATATTGTTTTTTTATTATTTACTGTCTCAGAAATTTAGTACAAATTATAACGTGCAGGTATGTGTTCACCCTTCCCCCTTCCCTTCCACCCAATTAAAAAAAGTGAACATAGCTTTGGAAAAAACCGCACGCTATTTTCTCTTTAGGCATTCGAGGCAAGTTAAGGGCGGGGGTTATAAAATGCAGTATGTACACGTTGGAAGGGGAGGGGTTTTGTAACTCTGCACATTAAGCTAATGAGCTTCGAAGCGTGCAAGTAAAAATACACTGGCGACACCGAGCAACTGCGGCACGGCTGTGAAAGGGGCATACGTCGGGGAGTGACCTTGTAGGGTGTGGTGGATAAAGGATGTGGTGAAGGGGTGAATTTAGGGAGCTGGAGGGAGCTGCGTGCGGGGAAGGTGTTTGGCGACTCACGCCGTGCGTCATAAACCTCAGGACGACACGCTCGTGTGTCATTGTAGAAGCACTCGCCCGAGATACGGCCGCGACGCGCGTGGAAGAGGAGCTGAGGTCCTGAAGTTACGAAAGGACAGAGGTTTCCCTTTTTTTTCATTAGCTCCCCTGCATCGGCGAGAGTAGGCCTACCCCACAGCGAGACGAGCACAGGGAACTTCAACGAAGTGCGCGGGGCCAGCCGAGCGAAAGTATACGATTTTACATGTGAAATGATGTTAAAGTCTGTTCACGGAAAACTGAGCACTTTTGAAAGCCCTTTCTTATGATGTACTTACGTACACATTGAGTATTCTTCCGCCATATGTACAGTTAACTTTATTCAACTAAATTTTGTATCCTGACGATATGTACTACAAGTATCATATAAGTAAAAAAACAAAACTTTTGTCCGCCATTTTGTAATATAGTGCTACAAGAATTAATTAAGTTTTTGTGTAATTTCTCGGGAAACAACTCACAGATTCCTATTAAATTTGAAAATAAAGTAGTACTGCCGCAGTTGATATGTACAAATATGTTTCAAGTGTGCCAGACATTTATTTTCAAAATGGTGGCCATCTAAATATTTTATTATAGTATGCTATATCTTTGAAAACATTTAATCAATTCCAACTTAACTTTGTATGCTGGGAGTAAATATAATTAAAATCAAATGTGTCTACATGGAGCCTCTTTTGTTCTCCATTTTGTATGATAGTGCCACACGAATAAATAAAGTTTTCTTGTCATATCTCGGGAAACAATTTTCCTATTCCTACTACATATGGCAAACAAGTAGTACTGCGGTAGTTAATGTTAGCTGATATATTTTAGGTATGAAAAATTGAAATAATGTGATCTCCAAAAAAACAACCGATTTCTACCAAATTTGGCAAATAATCAGCACTATGGCAGTCTATGCAAACTGATAAATTTTGAGTGGGTAAGAGATACATGTTTTCAAAATGGCGGCCATGTAAACATTATAGCTCCAAATTTTTTATCTACGGAACTGCAAAACAAATTTCAACTTAACTTTGTATACTGACAGAATCAGTTGTATTCATCAAAATTGTATATGCAAAGCCTCATTTCTCCGCAATTTTGTAGGATAGCCCCATATGAAATAATATAGTTTTATGTCGTATCTCGGGAAACAATCAACCGATTTCTTTCATTGTTGGCGAAGAAGTTGTACTGTGGTATTCTATATTAATTTATGTGTTTTAAGTATGTAAGTCTCTTATTTTCTTAATGGCGCGTATACAAACATTTTTGCTTGTTGTGCTTTATCTACGAAAAATCTAACAGATTTAAATTTAGATTTGTATATTTTATCTATGACAACAATATAATGTGCTAATACATAAACTTTTACCCTCCATTTATGAAGATCGTCACATTTTCAATGGAGACTATATGCTATATCACGAGGACCACTCAACCGATATGCATACAGAGATCCTCCTTGGCCGGATTTTTTTCAAAGTAGTGTCAGGTGATTAAACTGAACATTTGGTCATATTTGCGGAATAATTCTACTAGTTTTTATTCCAAGGGCATGATTGAGACTTGGAAAGACTTCAAAGCATTAATAAAACCACTAAATAAATTCTGCACAAACTTTGCTTTGCACTGCACAGAAGTAACTTAGCAGTATGTTACACAAAATAGTAAAATAACCAGTTCCAAGAATAACTAATTTGTCAAGTTCCTCTTAGAGTGGCGGGAGTTTTCAAACCAAAAAGCTAATAATTAGAAATATTTTAGGATAAACTATAGAGTTATTTCAATTAAAATTTTTGCAGATAACTTAAATTAATACTTTTTAATTCTTCGTGGTGAATTCCTTAACCACCCACCGCAGTGTAGTAGATAGCGTACCGGTCTACCAAGATGAAGGACCATGGTTCGCGCCTACACATTGGCACGTGTTGAGGAATTTGGAATTGTGGTTTCGGATACTATTATTCTGCGAATATAGGTAACGATAAAATAAACAGTACTTATACTTCCAAATTTTCTTAAAAATAATTTAATAAGTTAATATTCACTGACTAGTATGGGATTTTCCCAAACTTTTGTCATGTACTTTTTCGTACGGTCAACGAATAGTACTTTGTTTGTTATGTAAATTTACTCCTCATTTAAGAGGTCACTTTACATTACATGTAAGGGTAATTTGCTTCCCTTACATGCAAGATAATTTCACCTCAAAATTTTTTGCAGTGCAGATTCAAGGACTAAAAGGGAGGGGGGGGGTGGATCCACTACGAAATTTGGGTGGGGAGAGTAACGCAGCTGTGGAATTGGAATGGGTTACTGAAAAATACGTCGCCAACATGATAGGAATAAATAACGAGTGCATTAATCACCCATCGTACGTAAAACAGCAGAGAGAAGTACACACGTGGGGAGAGTTGTCGTCCGCCCGGGAGGTATAGTCCAATCACGTTTACTTCCAACTTTTCCGAAGCCATGCTGGAGTTCTACTTCGACGATAATCCTCCGCCTCATGCGAACAAAGCTTGGCCGAGTCCAGAAAAATTACACCAAAGGGGCAACGCACCGAATTCGTGCGCACTCACTGTAATAATGTTTTACATAAGAACTATTTCCTACTAGGCATTACCATCACACATATTTTCTCTCTTTTTTTATTATTATTAATTACAAAGGAAATATTGTAATTTATAGATAAAATATAATTAAAAGTTCAATTCAACCAAAAATCAGTTACTTTTGTTTTAACACAAATATGAAACGATTGTGACACTATACTTATTTAGGAAACAACCCACGCCCTTCGTAATACGTGGGGTGATTTTCCAAAGGTTCGATTCAGAAAGTGTGAAGTGTCCGCGAATAGACTATGATAAACCATACCGTGACGTAACTAGGGAACTACTCTACGTGTGCTCGGGACATCGGCAACTGTTCCCGGATTCTGAATATTGGAAAACTGCGGTGAGTGGATTATAACCCGGCTATGACAAGAGGCACTGAGGAGACTTTTCTCTGTATGGTAACTTCTGTACACGCGCTACATTGGCAGGACGCAAAAAAAATACAAAGACGGGGAGGGTAAATATTCGGGATTGATTGGAGTCTTAATGGCTATGTAGCCCAACGTCTAGGACAGTAAAAACTACCAGAAATAGCGCATTTTCTCCTTTCCTTTAGCGATTAGAAGCCTGCATAGTAGATGTATCATATAGATGCTATTATTGCGAACTACTGGAGTATAATTTATCTCGTGGTCCTGTGATCTTAGGTGACAGGGTGATGCAATTGTCAAGGTTGTTCATCAAAGAGCATCTTATTATAATGTTCGTAAAATAGCTTTACAATATAAATTTATATAATTATCTTATTTTCCTTAAGGTTTCTTGTACACGTCGATTTCTGCATACATTATTGGACGTTCGAAGAGTCTTCATCCCTGCGAATAATCAAATCATCTACCACAAATAACTGAGGCAAATGTTGGCAATTTACCTAACGAAGCGTGGAGCTCACACATTCGTAAATTACAGGGTATGGACAAAATAATATGAACACCGCGCAATATAGTAAATTTTGTTGCATGTTGGCAACACTGCTTCCGTGTAAATAATGCGACGCGTATGTATTGCACAGTTTACGAGCCAAGTCTTGTAGGTTATATTTCAGTGTATTATACGCTTTGTTCTGCGACGGTTAAAACAAGCGATCGGTGAAATGTGTGATCTCTCAGACTTCGAAAGAGGGCAAATCGTTCGTGCTCGGTTAGCGGGAGCGTCTGTGACGAAAACAGCTGAATTGTTTAACGTTTCACGAGCGACAGTATCCACGGTAATGACAGCATACACAAAACATGGTAAAACATCATCGGCGAAGAGGAATAGTGGGCGAAACCCAAAGTTAACTGACAGAGACCGACGAACATTAAAAAGAATTGTGGCCAGACAACATAAAACTACCGCGGCAAAAGTGACAGCAGAACTCAACACTCACTTGAGTAATACTGTTTCGACAAAAACAGTACGGCGGGAGCTCCACAAAGCTAACATTCATGGAAGGGCTGCAATTGCGAAACCCTTTATAACGGAAGCCAACGCTAAGCTGCGAAAGAAGTGGTGCCACGATCATAAAACCTGGACACTTGATGATTGGAAGAATGTGGTATGGTCCGATGAATCATCGTTTACATTGTTTCCTACAAACGGCCGGGTTTATGTATGGAGAACCCCAAAAGAAGCCTACGATCCGGACTGCCTGCTTCCTACAGTCAAGCATGGGGGAGGTTCCGTTATGATTTGGGCGGCTATATCGTGGTATTCAGCTGGTCCTCTCATTCACATCACTGGCCGGATTACTGCGAATGAATATCTCGACATCCTCAATGATGAAGTTCTTACTATGACTAGCATATTGCTGCCAAACACTGCCATATTCCAAGATGATAATGCGCCCATACACACAGCCAAAAAGGTTCAGTCTTGGTTTGAGGAGCATCAGAATATCATCAAACATCTTCCCTGGCCAGACCTCAACATAATTGAACCGTTATGGGGAGTTTTAGAGCAGAGAGTGAGGAGCAGATTTCCATCTCCAACATCATTGAAGCAATTGGTGGATGTTTTGGTACAAGAATGGGACAACATTCCGTTGGAAACTATTCAGACACTCTACGAATCCATTCCGCGAAGAATTTCAGCTGTTCTAAAAGCAAATGGTGGCCCAACACCTTATTAATAAATAAATATTGTGTATATGTTAGGTGTTCATATTATTTTGTCCATCCGCTGTATATTACCATATCAGACACATGTCGCATCAAAACTTTACTATGATACTGTACAGAAAGGATGTGTGTAGTGTTTTTTTTTTTTTTTTTTTTTCTAAAAGCAATATGAAGGATCTTTACGTATCGGGTGATGTTTTAAAACGTAGTTTGGTCTCGTGTGGAAAGGATAGCTTACATTGAAGATTCAAGTGTGGTATGACACGTCGAAGAAAGTTTCATGTCACCATCTACCAAAAAGCTTATAGGGCTTGTTTTCTATAACAAATATTGCAAAAATTCTTTCCCCGCAATGGTTGCACTTGAACACGCGATCCCCGCTACCCAATTGAATTCCTCGCTAGGCCGCGTCGCTGGTTTCAAAGCCGAAACGAGAGAGCCGCGCGCGACCTCGCCCCCAAAATTGAACCATAAAAACGCCACAACCCTGGCCCGGTGGTTTCTCCGGATCGTTCCCCTCTAGCGGGGAAGTGGGGGGAGGGGGGAGCTTTGTGCTCCTGCTCTGTGTCAGAGAAGCTCGAGCCTGTAAACTTCCTTCTCTTCTTGTCAGGCCGCATCTCTGCTTCGCCTTCTCCCAGTGGCGCGCGGGTGAAATATGGCGGCGTGCGGCGGAAAATAATAACGCTTCAATTCGCTTCCTTCCCTCTCCCTTCCGCTGGCGCGGTTTACGATGCGCGGGCCCCGTCGTCCTCCACCCATCTTCGCCCAGACGACGTGAGGCGATGGCCCGTCGCACTGAAAGAAAAGATTAGTTAGCGGCTACAAAAAAAAAAGACTGTCTGGTCGATGCTTTCCAATGCGAAATTTTGTTGCTGGTAATAACAGATTGTGGTGTCAATTATCACGTAGCTTGACAAGTACCGTAAGATTCGACAACTTTGGGGGTCGCTGGGTTGTTACCCGGTGTCGACGAAAGTCTTGCTCTCTCGAATCTAGCGTTTAAATAACATATTGATTTCAATTAAAAATTTTACTTATTTGACAAAAAACATGAAAAACACATATTAAACATTAAGGGAAAATGTAAAAAACCAAAATGTATACAGTTTCGATTCGTGAATAACTGTAGCGTGACAACATTGGGNAACAATGGGCCACAGCTGCTTTCAGAACGAGAGAGCTATCTAGCGTTTAAATAACATATTGATTTTCAATTGAAAATTTTACTTATTTGACAAAAAAAACATGAAAAACACATATTACACATTAAGGGAAAATGTAAAAAACCAAAATGTATACAGTTTCGATTCGTGAATAACTGTAGCGTGACAACATTGGGCCAGGGCACGTTTGACACGTATTTTAATGGGACAAGAAGACGTGGCCCATAGTTGACTTACTTGTGTATACAACAATGGGCGACACGAAAACAATCCCCACTCCCTTCCCTTGGTACCTGGATTTGTTTTGGCCACAGGATTACATTTTTGAGATGTGTAGTTATGCTGGATGCAATTCCCAACCCGTTATCTTAATAAAAAAAAGGGTGATTATGCTAGCAATTATAAAAAAAGTGGCACAAAGTTGTCGAGTTTTACGGTACTGACGCTATTTTTGCTCAATAAAATATTTGTTTATTAACAGTAAATTTATTTGCTGCCACCAAACCATTTATTTGGCAGCAATAGCAGTAGTGTCATCCACAGTAACAGAATTTTGTTTCGACTGCAAAACTACATCCATTATATTCTGCGCGCGCGCTCTGGCTGGCATATTTGAATTGGCCACCTTCTGTCTGGCCACGATGCCATATTTGTCCGTGTTCGTTTCTTTTCATCAGGTTACGAACTAATTGATGAGGGATATTCTTAGTAACATCGTTTACATAATTCCCTTTCTTCTAAATAAGTATATTTTGCACGTAAATGATTCCAGAAATGTAAGTGTGCAGGCCTAGCCGTGCGTGCCACATATTTTAATTGTTATCTACATGCTCCACACTGTGTGTAAACGTCGAGTAAGGTGGCGCAACGGTAACACACTGAGTTTGCGTGTGAGAATTCCAGGGTAAAAAAAAATGATTATAAATAAATGGATCCACTTTTCAGCAAGTTAAATAGCTCAATCGAGTTTATATGAGTTAGAATTAAGGACAAAATTTAAAACGTATATAATTATGGTTAAGGTAGAAAAATTTCATGCGTTTTAGACGAAAGTTTTAAAATTATTTTGCTTGAAAGATATGTTAAAATTATTCAATAAATATTTGAAAATTTCGAATTAAAAGGGTTATGATTTTTGTTATAAAGGAATTGTAAAAACTGAAAAAAAATATCAATCAATGCATGTTATAAAATTTTCAAATTAATATTTTTTTATGTTTTTAATTTTTTATATTTTTAAAGTTTAAATTTAAACAGATTCTTCGTGTCTTGATATTTTGTTAAATTGTTGTAAATTTTATTTTTATGATATTTTGTTACATTTTAAGAATTTTAGGTTCTTGATATTTTGTTAATTTTTTTTTAGATTTGTGAACGTGTGCCAGCATTGGCATTTTATATCTACTCAAGGTCGTCGCTGAAAGTCTTATAGAGAATAATTGACGATAGAGAAGACGGCATGCAAATTTACTGTCTTGCGTTTAGAGACGAGGCATATCATGTGTTTTCTTGGGTCTCCTTTCCAGGTCTCTGGCATTCAGAATACTGTTACACAAGCCTGAACTTTGCCTGATTCGTGATGGATGGTGGTTTTAATGAAATGAAAGAGCTAATTTTAATTTCCTAATTTATTTACAGCACTATAGACCTATACAGTTGTTTCTTTCACAGTGAAATGTTATTTATCGTACTTAATATATTATTATATTAAACAATTTTATAATTAAATTAGTTCTTTCGACAAAAGTGAAACATCTTTAATACTACTAAAAAAAATCAGTTACATTAACGTGTCAGTCTGTCGTGATCTCCCAACTACGCATCGACGCCAGGTTGAACCACAAACACCGCAGCTGTCGTCAGCGGGAGCACCGATGACTCCCCGAAGTCGCCTCGGCTCACACGCCGCTATCTCCGCCCCTACAACAACAACTGTCCTTCGACGAACCCACTGAAACAATCGCCAGTCACCGCTGCCCACAATTCCTCTCAAAAACTCCCCGTTGGTGGGGCATGGAGCTGTACAGATGATTCGCGAGGGATTACCACCGCTTACAGGGATTCTGGTGTACACGATGGCGCGTAAATGTGGATCTCACTCGCAGTATTTACAAAGTTATCCGAAAAATTGGAAACGCATTTCAGTGAACAGCTGGTCACATGTTGCTGCCCGTTGGACTATTGTAGATTGATTGCTGTGAACAGCGCGTGACCTTGACCATGGTGAAGTGTGGCTGACTATTTCACTGTGTACTACGTGAACACTGCGCGTTCCTGCTCATTTATTGTGGTTGCAGCCTTTGGTTGTGAGAAGTAGTAATTGTGCTACAATTCCAAGCACATTTTTCACGATTCTCAACTATAAACAATAAATTCTAAATTTTTTTTTTTTTTTTTTTTTTTTTTTTTTTT
>NQII01006521.1:0-49750 GCA_002778355.1 Clitarchus hookeri
CAACCTTTGTCATTTAACAAGGAACTTTATTTAGGCAGTTCGCGGTTGATTGAGCACTTTTGAAACCAACCTTTGAAAAATCAACCCAGACATGACATGCTTGGTTGTTTCTTAAATGTCACGTGTTTACAATCATTTTATATTTGTGTTGACATAAAAACACCTTCTTTTTGGTTAAATTGAACATTCACNATGTCACGTGTTTACAATCATTTTATATTTGTGTTGACATAAAAACACCTTCTTTTTGGTTAAATTGAACATTCACTTATGTTTATCTACAAGCTAATTATAATATTTCATTTATAATTAATGTGTTTAAAAAAGTGAGAAAATAGGGTTGTTGGTAATACCTAGTAAAAAATAGTTCTTATGCAAAATATTATTACACTCAGTGCGCACGAATGCGGAGCGCTGTTCCTTTGGTGCTGTTTGCATGAAGCAGATAAATATTCTGAAGGTAGAACTTAGGCAGGACTTCAGACAATTTGGAAGTAACCGCGAAGGACTTATAACTCATATTTTCACAATATTCATTTTGCTGAATTTTGACAGAATTAATATCGTGACATAATTATGGGTTCGTAGTTCTGTCGTTATGCATGTACTGCCGTATAAGGCCAATAGTTAGTTGGGCGTAGGGGTACGCTCGGAATTTTCTTTTTTTTAAACACAAACAAGAAACCAATATGGCTAGGGTAGGAGACCTTTAACTTTAAATTAAATGTGTTACGTAATCATTTGTAAATAATTAAATGCTTTATTTTACTTTCAGTTTTTTTAAGGCGTGTAAGTTTAATAGCAAGTAAATTTGTAAAATATTTACTTTTCTAATAATTTGGCAGTTTAACTCGACCTATGAATAATAAATGTGATCAGGCACGTGGAATTGTTATTTTTGCGTATGGTGGGAGAATGCACAAGTAGATATTAAGTAGGGTTTTCATAAGTGCTAAGTTTACTGTGAACAGCCTTTAACAATTATCAATATCTATCAAGTATATATTTGTGTATACAGATTTATATGTGTATACAGATTTATATTTCTATATTATTTTATTATAATATATACCCCAAAAAATCTATTTCCAGTGTCTACCCACTGAAATGATACAATAATAATTTATTAAGATGCTATGATACGGAACTACTTTCCTCGTTTATGCTAATATAACTGCGGTGAGCGTACACTAAAATGTATGCAAGTTTAAACAGGAAATTTTTGACACGTCGAGTTTACACTTAATTGAAAGCTTTCGATTCACAGATTTTAATTTTTACTTGGAATCAGTGTTGCTTGGAGTGGAATTATTTATAATTCTGGGTGTTAATTTGATTTTTATTCATGGTTTCATGCGTTGAATAAGAAAGGTTTCATGCGTACAGTAATTGAGAAGACGCAGAACTTTTTTCGTTATCACAACCAGTGGGACGTAGGCTGTGTGTTCGGCTTCGAATCGTAACCGAAAACGGTAGCGTGGTTGACGAATTGGAATCAGTAACACTCTGGCAATATAAATGTGAACTTAGCCTCGCACTGTACAGTACTGGCCAAAAAATTACCTTCTTGTGCATTGTGGACACAATTGTGTATAATGTTAGTTAAGGCGCCCGTCTACCTGGCGCTTGAACTGCGTTGCAGAGTGTTCGAAATACACGTTTTTCAACGAAACTATTAAGCGTGCGTCCAACGTGCTCATCTACGAAAAGAACACACACTTCAGACCAGAGCTGTTAAGTACTTTCAAAATATCACGTACGTTACAAACATCAATTCAGAGTACTCCAAAACCGCTAAAAACGGCCTTTCCAAGGCGCTGTAGCTCAAAATGCACGCATCAGATACATACAAAACTACTATAGGGGCCTGCATTGAACCTTCCTAAAGACTTCCCACTAATAAAATAATATGGTCACCGCTGAAAGTCCCATAGGTACACGCAGCACGACGAGAACACTGCACGCCAGTTCAGAGCCTTGCGCTTAGCGGCGATGGCGTACTTGATGCGCGTGGCAGTGTCGCCCTTATCGCTCCCGCGCTTCTCGGCCTAAACATGGGAAAAAGTTCCAGGTAGACGGGGGGCCTTAACATATTATCGAAGCTGCGCTGCAGAAAAAAAAAATATCCCGCGCTCCCCTTAAGATGAACCACGCCAACGTCTTTGTTTCCAGGAACCTTTTCTGATTCTTCGGAAGACGGTCTGAACCAACCTGTGTTAACTAACCACCACCAGTAGAAAGTGTGTAAAGGTAGGTTCGCGATGAAAATTGTGTACGTAATAGACGTGCACGTATCGAAATGAAAGCACGCCCTAAGCTCGAATCAGTGATATCAATAGGTGAAATAACCTTTCACTGAAAGTCGGTTTATAAGCTACTGCTGTCTGGCCAATCAAGGAAATGAACTGGGAATAAGTGACTTATGGCAGTGGAATTCTCGACATTCAATGGGAAACACAAATAAATCAGTGGAATTCAGTCATAACAGGCACTGAATATCAGTTTCTCAATTTTCACTTCTTTTTCACTGATTTGGTTCAGTTCTCACTTTTTCAGGTTTAGAGTGAAGGTATTCTTATGAAACAGTTCATTGTCATCGTGTTACGTGTCTTGTAGGAACACATCGACGTGTAGGGATGTTTTATTTCGTGTCGTGTACGCAAAACCTTCAGCCAATAGAATTAAAGGAAAAAAGATGAATAAAAAGTAATGCATTTTATTTATTTGATCATCTAATTTCTAAAAATTATTTTACTACTTCAAATAATACTTTTAAATTATTATATTGGCTATTAAATAACTACTTTACTACTTTAGCCGTGTGTGATTGGTTCAACGTAAGACGTGTGCATTCACTGTGAACCACACATTTTCGTATACGTTAATGCATACGTATATTACGTACACGGAATTAATAGCGAATCGTCCTTAAGCGGTAGAAAGTGTTGTGCCGGTCAAGGAGTGCATCACTCACGCGGAAATCCCAGATTTGTTCGACACACAACTGATGTTTGCGCGGTGCTGAACAAACACAGCCAGCCGTTCGGAGTGCGTTATTTGTTTAAGCGGGAAATACGCTGACTCATGGCTATACGCGCGCAAAATGAATGCTGTTGAGTTTTCGAAGTCCAGTCGAACTTTTTTTCTTTTCCCACTTCTCTCGTTCGCGTTTGGGAAGTAGTAGTGTTCGAAAGCGGTCCACTCCAACTACATAGATAGTTTCTGTCAGTATGCTTTTCCGTTATTTTTCCAAGCAGGGCGGTGTTCTGAAACGTTACTCTGAGAGTAGAGTAAAGTAACAGAGTGTAATAGCTGAGGAAAGCAAGAGTAAGCGTGGTTTTGGAATGAGCATTAAGTAATTAACATGCTTTGTTTACAAATATGTACTTATTAAGCAACCAATGTAAAATAAAAAAAAGATACTTATCACTTTACCCAAATTCTTATAAAAAAAAAAAAATTAATTACATGTATGAACAGCTTTACTTACCGTAAGTTAATCATAAACATTACGTTTAAAAATGCAACATTTATACAAATTAACTTTTATTTTATCACTCGTCATTTGTAATATTCCCGTGTCTGTTCCTGACCAGAACGTCCACATTTCCTTTAGGTTTTTTTTTTTTTCATTGTACTAAACTTCCCGCCATTTTCAGTTCACCCCTCGTTACTCGCTGAAATAATGAGTGTAAATGTTTTACTCTGGCAAGATGCTCATAATAATTACTCTGCCGTTTTGGGACACTGCCAAGAGCGAGTAAAACATTTACTCATAGTGTTTGGGGACAGCCAAAGAGAAACGTTTACTCGTAAAGTAATGTTTTGGAACGCCTGCCAGAGAGTGGTCTAGTTATTTACCTTCTTCCATACGTGGATGCATGGATATGTGTGTGTGTCATCTTCGAAAGTAAGCGGTACAAATAGATGAAGTCTGACGCAGAAGCTGCGATACTGCATCACAGCGCTAACAAAATCAAATCATGAAATATAGGACTAGAAATTCTTTCAAAATAAGTTCAATCACAATTGCACCGCGCTAAATGACTAAAACTGCCTAACATCAGCTGACTGAGATCTTATTATCACAACACAATAGATAAACACCTCCCTAGGTTTATATTCTCGAAGTTCATGACGGTGTAGTGTCTTGCTACATCTATGATTGTACATTTTCGACGAAGCTTAACGGTTTGCAGACAAAATTACAGGCGTTCGAAACATGGCTTATAAGTATTCCCATTGACTCAGTCAAATAGGTGGAAGTGGAGAGGTTTGGGCGGCTTGAGGGCCAATGAGGGTGAAGCGAGGTAAGTATGGAGCGGTACTGAAATGTAAAGGTGGGGATATCCCCGAGAAAACCCGCCCGTCTAACGGCATCGTCCGGCACGATTCCAATGTGTGAAAATCCGGGAGTGACCCCGGCGGGTGTCGAACCTGGTTCTAGCCACTGCGCCACCACGACCCCGTCAAATAGGTGTATAGTTTTACATGCAAACGGAAACTGGTTTCAGAAAGATACCACGAGAGATGTTTAAACGTATAGTGAAACCTACAAAGCACTCAAGGAGTTAGGCACACAAGACTAAATGGTAACGTGTTTTATTCGATCTAAGCGTGTTCAAAAACTGTCAAAAATATTCTGCTGAAATTGTCCTGCTTGAAAATCATCCTGAAAACACCTGTTTCAACCACGTTCAATCTCGAAAAAATAAACTGCACAAACGACACCTAAAACAGTCGGGGAAACTGTCGTTTGTATAGAAAAAAGCTTCTAATAGTTCTTCAATGACGGGTTTTCGTAGTTTTTCACCCTAAAGCAAAGCTTTGATGTAGCTAGGATGCCGTACTGGCAAGACTAAAATGCACTGCTGAGCATGGAAATCGCTACACCCATAAGGCTTCATCCATTTGAAACAAAATCAAGACCACGTACAGTGCCAGTAGCGCAATGAAAATTGTTAAGGCGGCCGCCTGGTTGAAGGAATTTTGCACGTTTGAGGTCTAAAAGCGTGGGAGCGATATGGGCGACCAAAACATGCGTATCAACTTTCTCATCGCCTCTACGCGCAAAGTACTGAGCTGGCGTGCAGTCTTGCCGTCGATAACGCACCTCTACGAGACTTTACCATTTCATGACGTAATGTTAAAAATAAAGGTTTGATGCACTTCCGTATTCCTTTTTTATAATGTGTTGCACCGGAATGATTATACCTAAAAATGACCGTGAAAACTGCCGTTTGGGCCATTTCCACGATCACAAAAACACAGGCTTTGGAGAGAAATGGAGGAACTGGAAAACGTATACAGACGGGTAAAGTTTCTTAAATGCTATTCGTAAGGACACCTACACTCAGGCAGGCACGTTGGACGATTTTATAATAAGACGTTTTCTGCTGGAGCTCTGCGAACCAGGCGGCCTACCCTGGCGGCCACCTTAAAGAGACGTCATTGCAACAAGTGTTGGGAAGGGGGGAGGGGGGAGGGCTCGTGTGGTCAGTAGTTCGCGTGCTAAGAGGCAGGCCAGCACGTCACGTCACCGTGCTCGCGGAGATCACCACCCGGACCCACTTGAACGGGGTGGTGTGGTCGGACTGCACGAAGCCGGGGGTGGTCGGCTCGTCATACTGGTTATACTGGCATTAGCGGTGCTGACGCGTGTCTTAAGACCAAGACGTCCACTGAAATTCCATTTTGAAATTTCCTGGTTTTTCCCTGTTTTCCAAACAGAATCTTAATCATTTTCCCCGGCTCGTTTTCAGCACCGAAACCTCTAAATACCATTTTTTTTTTCACCGCTGACACAGAAAAAAATGCTATAAGTTAAGTTTAATTTAATTATTCTGCAACAGACCAATCCGGTAGTCACGACATTCTATTCAGCTCATTGAAATTTCTCGCGATACACGCTATTGGCTTCACTGGACTGCCCATTACAAACACGCAAATATACTTTATTTTGCCCGTATAGGCCCTATAACACTTGGTAAAGATGTATTATTGTTAGTTCACAAACTTAAAAATTNATACTTTATTTTGCCCGTATAGGCCCTATAACACTTGGTAAAGATGTATTATTGTTAGTTCACAAACTTAAAAATTGGAATTTTTAAATGCATATGCTCATAATTACATTACCCTGTATTCACACACGTGTGCAGGCGTCGATACGTAGAGGTCGTACGACACGTAGAATAGGTACTGGTCCTGCCAGACGCACCAGAGAAGATGGTCGTATACGCCGACGTGCAGTAGCAGAACGTGGCACCACATCGAGAGAGATACTGCAGTCTGTGGGGCTTGCACTAGTGATGGGTATAATTGATGTTGATAATCGATTAATCGATTATATTTCTATAATCTAGGTAATCAATGTTNTGCACTAGTGATGGGTATAATTGATGTTGATAATCGATTAATCGATTATATTTCTATAATCTAGGTAATCAATGTTTATTTTGATAATAGAAACCATAATCGATTATAATAAACAATCGTCACTGCATAGTTATTATTTTAAAAATAACATTGGAATGAAGACAGTTAAGTTATACTTTGAGTTATGATATTTCTTGTGCACTTAAAACAGTAACTTAATTAATTTTTTACATATACATGTTTCATTCTGGTCTCTATTTAAATATTTGTCTAATGTTTGTGACATTATGATTTGTGAAGAAAAGTGTCATGGCGCTGCTCCAGCGTTTGTAAAAATTTGTTAATAAGATGTAGCTTATGTTTTAAAGTTTTCCATGATGATTATTTATTATTTTTGTATAACAATAAACATTCAACAACAGACGTGCGAATGTGTTGAATTTTGTATCCAAAACTCTACAAAATGTAATATACTAAATAATTTCGTTGAATAATCGATTGATAATTCATTATTAATCGATTAAGGTAAATGTGAAGAATCGATTAAACGATGTTGCGAAATAATCGGTTTGCCTCATCACTAGCCTGCATTGCATTTGCTGGTCTCAACAAGAGCCATTCGTTGCTGTTTGAATGAGGCTGGCCTACTGGCGCGGCGTCCACTGCGCCGTTTGCCTTCGATCCCTCGGAATCGTGCAAGCACGTCGACGATGGCGGCAGTAACGTTAACACTGGACTGAGGAATGGCGACGCATTGTGTTCTATGGCGAATCCCGCTTCAACTTCAGTGCAGGTGCTGGTCGCAGCAGGGTTTGACGCCGCAGTGCAGCACGCAACGAGCCTGCGCTGATTCACGGACGCCATACGTGCCGGACACCAGGAGTTATGGCATGCGGCGCCATCAGTTGTGGACCAGGGACGCCCGATTTTCGCGAAGAGACTTCGTGACCAGCTGTACTGCGTAACACTTTAGCTCAGATCCACTAATTTCCGTGTTACGCGTCTTAGGTGTCTGCCCGCGAATCACAGACGTACAATAGCGGAGTAACCTTATTCTGATTGGCTAGTCAGGTAGGAAAATGTCTTCTCACGTAGACACGTCGCCATTGAGCAAAAGGAAACTCTTTGTACGCCTGTAGGGTGTTGAAATCCATCATGTGCGGAAATCTTTTCGCGAAATTTCGGTGTCCATAGTTATGACTCGCTGTCACATATCGTGGTTGTTGAAGGCGCGGAAACAGCGCAGCGATATGTCAATGAGGTTCTGCGGCCCCATTTTCTGTAATTTTTGCGGAGCATAACCAACGCTATCACGCAGCAAGATAGTTGCCAGTTCCCATGCAGCTCGCATTACCAAACAGACCCTACAAGATGTGGACAGCATCCCTTGTCCCCCGTTGAACACACATGGGTAGAGACCGGAAAAATTCGCGAGTTCAATGACCTGCAGGCTAGACTCTACAGTCTTATGTACAACTATGCCAGCGTAAACCGCACATTGGTTGCCTGCTGTCATGGTGGAAGGCGACGATTGGACCAGCGTTCTCCAGGAAGTGTCAAATACCACACGGGCCAATGGCTAAAGTTATATAAACGCACGTGCTTTGAATTCTAGCTTGTCCCAAAATGAATCCGCGAAATCTGCAGGTCTCTACATATGGGATATGAAGGGGCGGCGTTTGTACCACCGTCCACCACCCACAGAAACACTGGCTGATTTGTGTGTGCAGTTGCAGGGAGCATGATGGCATGTGCCTCAGGACGCTACCCGCCACCTGCATGATGGAATGCCTTTGTCGCATCTCTGCCTGTAAAGCCGCGAGAGAAGGCTTTGCCCCATATTGAACGCGTGCTTTGCGGATACTAAACAACGCCCCCTCCATGCGTGAAATACTACCCATATGTACTATCATTAGGGCCAGTGACTTTTCGCATAAAAATCGGAGCACACAGTAGACTTCAATACTATATACACAACTCAGCTGTTGTTATACCTCCATTGGCTGCTGGTGCCGTGTCCGTCTTTGACCAAGCCACCCAGGACTAAGTAACTCCGACACTGAACCTTCGTGATTCGTGCGCAAACGGTTAACACGGGTCAGAACATTTTCTAGCCAAACAAAGAAGCTGGACGACTCTACAGTGCTTTGGACTGTATCACGTCTCGAAATATTTTCGCGAAATATCACTGCCCCTAACTATCATCTATCAGCCTGTGATGGTTTAATAAAGTTTCACGTAAGAAAAGAGTGTTTAGCGATTCCCATGTCCCGCAGTGTAATATCACATAGATATTTGCACTGGTGATTACAGTAGTTACTGCTCGTATCTCCACCACAGAGTAAATTAACATCCAGAGACGAAATCGCGTGGCGGTTCCTTTGATGTGGGTGTACCCATCCCCTGGTTGGTTGTGCGAGGGTCTGGGAACGGGCTTTGTGCCTGATTGGCTCCCGCGTGCTGCGTAAGGTTCACTAATCATTACGCTGTCGGCTGGCGCTTATTGGCGAACGGCATTCCGACGTGTGTCTGGCTAGTGACGCCAACTTGGTTGTGTGTGCGGCTGGAAGCAGCTATTTCACTTACGTATTCTTAAGTATCGTGTGCTTATTTGAACATTTAAAAAAATGCAACGGTGTGGCGGAGGTTTTGAGGTATTTCAATAATACTCGTTTTACGCGAACAGGAGCTTTATTTTTTTACTTGCTCCGGAAAATATGCGATGGACCACGTTGGTATCTCCGGTATCTAAAGCAGATACGCACTTCAGGTTCGCCCGATTCCCCATCTCTCACTGTTTGCTCCGTTCAAATAGAAAGTCCGGGCTTCGCATCCCGGATGCAAGGCGTTCACATCCTGTGAAGATAGCATCTCTGTCCTTTCGAGGACAATGCAGCACGAATACAAATCCGTCCGGTTTCAACTTTGGTCCGAGTGTTACCGAGCTCGCCTGCGCAGGAGGAAAATACAACTGTATAAATAACGTGCATTAAGGTTATTTTTGGCCGGCACTGCAAACTACGAGGTAAAGTGGCCAATGATCTTCCGTGTGCAGACATGATTCGTAAACGGTGTTATATTATATTAGTGGCTTTCTCACACTTTTTAAATAAAAAGTTTGAAAAATTACCCCATGCATGACGTTTAGTTGTTTCCTAAATGTGTTATACCTCCATTGGCTGCTGGTGCCGTGTCCATCCTTGACCAAGCCACTCAGGACTAAGTAACTCCGACACTGAACCTTCGTGATTCGTACGCAAGTGGTTAACACGGGCCAGAACATTTTTTAGCCAATCAAAGAAGCTGGACGACCCTACAGTGCTTTGGACTGTATCTTGTCTCGAAATATTTTCACGAAATATCACTGCCCCTACCTATGCGTGCTGGATATAATTATTTGAAACAAAACTATTGCTGTGACAGTGGTTTTTAATTATGTGACCATTTTAACTAAATTAACTTTCAACTCGAGCTAATTTAATACATTACATGCAATATTGTAATTAGATATTGCTGTGCATTGATAAAGGAAAACAATTTTATGGTGCCTTCCCCTCAGTCTATATACTGTACATTTAAGAAAATTCTCATAACATGCATAGAAATAAGGAATTACAGTTACTTATGAAATTTTAGTATGCTTACAGAAAGCCTGTATTACGTTATTAGTTGCCATATAGAAGGACGAGAAGACCACTGAAGATGGGTGTGTCCGGCCGTCGACTTCCGCCATCTTCATCAACCTCCGGAATCACGAACAAGGTGGGGACTCTCCAATTAGACTTTACTCAGAATGTGGCTGGTTAAATCTTTATAATTTAATATCTCAGTATATTCGTATAGCTTCCCCCGTTATATTCTATCATATTTATATTGAAATAATATTGTAAAATCTTAATGTTAAATAGCCCTCTTTTATATAGTGTTCATTACATTAATCTAATCAATAATTTGTTACGACCGTATGGCCCCGTTAAGGTATGGTGAACCAAAAATCATATAACAATTTGACCTCCGTCCACCCGACACGCCCTGCAAGACTCGGAACCAACAATATACACTCAACACTCTGGTAGCTTCATCCGGTTGGACGGGTCAAACAGGTGAATGAGTTCTGTCTGTGGCGGCAGCCAATGAACGAGTAGCTTCTGCTCAAGTAAGTAAAGGACTGTCGAATCTAGTTTGGTGACACATTATAACGCGAAATGTTAGTGGGTCACCTGTTTTCCGCGAAAGTATTTAGCGCAGGCCAGATAAAAAAATATATAGTGCACAATTCCAAATTTAATGTGGTTATTGGCTGCGCGTTTTATTATACGACATAGTTTCATACCAGGCTGGGCCAATCAGAATTAAGTTGCTACAACTCTGAACATCCGTGATTAGCGGGCAGACACGTAAAGACGCGTGACAATAAATTCATCCAATCACAAAAGCGGATCGTACCTAGAGAGTTTTGCTCTATATCTGGCCGCGGAAACTTTTAGCAAAAACAGGTGCCTCTAGTTATGATTGATTCGTTTTGTTACATACGAGCACAAAGCCCTCATCTTACTGGTTGTGACAGCCAAACAAATGTTAAGTCGATTTACGAACAGCACGTGTCAAAACATTCCTTGTTTAAAGCGCCTTAAACAGTAAATTAAAGTAAGTCTACAAGGGCTATTTATGGTAAGGGACAACCCCATTTTCGCGAAAAGAGTTTCTACCTAGTCGTATTTCAAACGACACTAACTCAGACACACTTTCGCTATTGGATTGTTTTCAACTGCGACGCGTCTTCGGTGGCTGCTTGCGAATCACAGACGTTCAGAACCGGAGTAATGTAATTCTCATTGGCCCATTCAAATACCACACAGTCTATTGACGAAAACATATGGCCAACTACCAAACGAAGACGGCAGTTGTGAGTATTGAAACCTACCCCGGCGGAAACTATTTTCACAAATATCAAGTGTCTGTAGCTATAGTCCATTCACATTTACGTCAAATATTTGTGAAGCCCTGATAAAGTTCTACTTTCATGATATTCCTCCGCCTCATGCAAACAAAGCTTACCCACAAAATTACACCAAAGGAGCAGCACGCCGCATTTGTGGCACGTTCCTTTTACATTACACGAGTCAATTCCTGAAAATGGACGATTTGTTTAATAATATACAGTAATTTACACCATATAAAAACGTTACAAAGGACAGCCAAATCATACCAATTTCGTATTGAACTATACCATTTGTCAGCCCTGATGTTTGTACGCCCCTTGGGGCCGCAGAGAGATTATGAGGTAGAGTTGGCGCTCGAGGTGCGCATTGGCCATTGTGTGTCCCAATAATGGGCTGTTTTTCTGCCAATACGACTATCATATGCGACGTGGGTTTGATTTTGAGTTTAGAACACTGTTTTTGTAAACAAAGGTTGTGAGATATTTTTAAACTTCCGTTAAACTATTTTTTAATGCAAGTAGATTACATTCAAATTGTTAAAAGTATTTTATTCATATAAAAGAGCTGGTCTTTTGAAAATCTTAGATATAAACAAATACGTTCTTCACTAATTTCCACTTTCCACGTGACTTAGACAGTTGTATTGGCGTGTTGTGGTCAATGTCGGGTACGTTACATAAGACGAAAAACCGGTCTACCTCATCTTTCGTCTATGCTTGAAGCTGTTTTTCTCGGGGCCGCGGTGGTGTAGTGGTTAGTCTACTCGCATCCCACCTAGGCGAACTGTGTTCGATTATCGGCGGGGTCGTTCACGGATTATCGGATGTGGGAATCGTGCCGGACGATGCTGCTGGTCTGCGGGTTTACTCGGGGGATCTCCCGTTTTCCCCGCCCCCTGCATTCCGGCGCTGCTCCATACTCACCTCGCTTCACCCTCATCAGCTCTCGATACCTCGATGATATGAGCCACCCAAATTTCTTCACTCTACTCCACTCCGCTCTGTACTTTCTCAGTTGTCAACAGTGAGTGCAGCGCAGGCAAGTAGGCGGGCGGTGCTGTCCGATCATTAAACTGCTGGCCTGCAAGCGGCATGGTGTTGGAGGATGTCCCGGGGCTGCTGAGGNGGGGGAGTACACTCGGCGAGTGGATCACCTTGAGCCAGTCGTTTTCATTTCCGCGACAGCCCGGGCTGCCTCCTAGCCAGGCGCTCCAACAGGTTGCTGAAGCCGACAGCTCGGTTGTAAACTGCATGCGGAGCGGCGTGGGGGAAGCGGCCCGACATTAATTATTCGATCGACCCGGTCCCCTACCACGGCGCACCGAGTATACGTGACGACTCTTCACTCGATCCGCCGTAGCGTTCCCCGCGACACAAACTGATAAGAGACCAGCAAAATCCGCTTGGTTAACACTTTTGAGTACTGTCGACGTAATCTTACGTCACCTGACTTGAACTGAGTAGTATGGAGTTTGCCGTAACATTAAGACATCAGTATGCTTTGAAGAAACGGGCGAAGAAATGTTACTTGGCCAGCAGTTTCCAATGGTTCTCGGCGACGTAATATTTCGTAGGCAACACTCAAAGTTTAAATTACTCAGACGGACAGGATGGATTGTGTACTATTCTACTAAGGAAAGAACATCTGATTGGAACGCTTTAAACTCTGCATTATATTGGCAGACAGCCGGCCAGTAATGAACGTTGTACAGTCGAGTAAGCGAGTCCTGTGTTGTGTGAACCAATAGTATCTACGGTTGTAAATGAGAATACAGAGACCAACATAGCTGGTGGTCATGCAGTCGTGGATATAGGTAACTCACTTCTATGTTGTCTTAATTGTCAGTAAATATGTGCCGCACTCAAAGTGCTAATAAAGTACAGACTGAACCCCATGTTACTGTGCGTTTGACGGACTTCGGCCATTGGCCGGAAATATGTCTGGCACGCCTCTGAGATATCTTGAGCCAATAGNTACTGTGCGTTTGACGGACTTCGGCCATTGGCCGGAAATATGTCTGGCACGCCTCTGAGATATCTTGAGCCAATAGTATAAGCGCAGCGTTAGAGGATATCAAGCAGCTAGGTGACATTAATTGAAGTGCAGTGGCCAATGAAACCACGGACAGTTTTCACTTGTTTANGAGGATATCAAGCAGCTAGGTGACATTAATTGAAGTGCAGTGGCCAATGAAACCACGGACAGTTTTCACTTGTTTATAACGCAATGCAGTATATCCTGTCACCGAAAGATAACACGAATTTAGCACGTCTCTACAAATTGATATACAATTCGAGAATGTTTACTTCCTTTCATTCCGCGAAGCTAATCGGGATATTGTTAATGTGCGAGGACTGAAATGGTTTGCACAGAGTATTGATTTGTTTAGCATGAGAATGAAAAAAAAACCGAGATGAACCATTTGCATTGTCCACGACTTAAAAATCTTTGCAACTCTCCGTTAATAATACCGTTTATAAAGCCAATAAAGCTTAAAAGGTGCAGTCGATTTATCATTACAGACATTTTCTTTCGGGAAAATGGAATTGATTTTTAGGTTTCAACGTGCTATTTACTTGGAATAATTTTTCCTTTGTTATAAGAAGGACCACATTTTTTTCGCGAAAAGATTTTAGGACGTGTCTAGTACTCGAAAATACTAAAGCTCAGATCCACTTTCGTGATTGGATGCTTTTAATTATCACACGTCTCCGGCGTCTGGCCGCGAATCACGGCAATTCACTGTCAGCGTTACTAAATTCTGATTGGCCCCGTCAAGTACAAAACTGTCTTCCCACAAAGACACGTGGCCAATAAACAAAGAGAAGCTACAATTGTAAGCGCAGTACATTGGAGTCCAGCTTGCGCGTAAATCTTTCCGAGTGAAACAGGTGGCCGTCGTTATAACCTGTCGTTTGTGTGTTGCATTTTATAACTCTGCATTCTCATTTCACAAAGCCAATGAGAATTCTAGATTGATATACGGAACTTTAAATTACAGCTTTTTAAAGTGTATTAGAACAAGAAATCTCCATTTTATCATATGTAAGAAACCTACAAGGTAAAGATACGTAGTCATTTGCTTCTCAGTAAGATATAGAAAACCGATATTATTTAAACGATATTACCTGAAATAATTTCAATTATTTATTAAATTATTGCTTTTATAACGTCCCACTATATGCTGGGATGCTAATCGTGCATCATCGTGCTATATACTAGCCACCAAAACTTGCGTTTAAAAACTAATATGAACCACGTGGCATTCAAACCCTCGTGATTGTCCAGTTCACAGAGCACGAGAGCAGATGATTAAGGATCCCGCCTGCCTGCATCGTTTTTCTCCTTTCCTGGCAGAGAAGCGCGGGAGCTATAAGGGCTACATTGGCACGGGCTACAAGAGTGCCATCGCCTCTACGCGCAGGGCTCTGAATTGGCGTGAAGTGTTCTCGTAGTGCTGCGCGTACCTATGGGACTTAAAGAGGCGACCCTATCATTTTATTGATGGAAAGTCTGTAGCAAAGTTGAATACAGGCTCCTGTCGTCGTGGTTCGGCTCGTGTCTGGCTAGTATGTTTCAAGATACGACAGTCCGAAAAAGCGGTTTTTAAATATATTGTAGGCCTCCAAAATAATATTTACAGTATGCGTGATAACTTCAAAGTACCATTCCGTCCTCGTCTGGGGTCTGATGTCTTTTCGTAGGTAAACATAATTGGGGGGGNGGGGGGGGGGGGCATTTAATAGTTTCCTTTAAAAAAAACAGGATTTCAAACACACTGCAGCGAAGTTCAAGCGCCAGGCAGGTGGGACTCTTATGGGCGCCTTCTTCCTGTAATTTGAATTACGTTACCGTGTGTTTGAAATCAGTATCCATTACAAATGCTATTTCCGAGCCCTACAAAACACCTATAAAAACGTTTTTTCACACTGCTGTATTTCGTAATGTACTGGTCGATAGATAACATGCGAAACTATTATAGAGACCTGCACTTAACTTTACTTCAGACTTTCCACCCATAAAATGATAAGTTCGCCACTGAAAGTCCCATAGGTAGACGCATCACCACGAGAACACTACGCGCCGGCTCAGAGCCTTGCGCGTAGGAGCGAAGTGTTATCAGGCGCCCGTGTCAGTGTCGTCCTTATCGTTCCCGCGCTTCCCGGCATCAAACGCGTTAAAAAAAAACCTCCAAGTAGGCGGCGCCACTAACGGGAACGTACCTTTATATTTTCGGGCGTCGTGCGCAAGGTCGTCGCCAAGGTGGGCATTTACCCCGCCCAGGGGCTTACCTGAAGATCGGCGTGTGCCGTAGTAATCACGACCGCCTTCTCTACCCGGCTGGAATAGCAAACCAAGGCTATGATATTAGTCCAGTGTGTGGCTGGTTGCATACTCCGCTTTTTCGCAGGCGCCCGCCAGGGACCAGCCGTGCTCCGTGAGTCAGCAGTATTTCACTCATTTTGCAGTGAAATCCCGAGTCCGACTGAACTAACGATTGGACTGGAGAATCCCTGTTTGAACTTCACCGTAAACACACGCGGACCGGACTGAAACAGGACTGGAGTGACATGATTCAGTACTGACGATAATCTGGACTGGAGTGTAGAATCCGGATTGTAAGTTGACTCTTTAACACTTTGCGCTCTGTACACATTTACTGACATCCAAAAGAAGCTACAATTGTGTCATCTATATCCACCATTACACGAACGTCATTTTTGTTGGTTTCTGCTTTCCTACTTACGACAGTCCTATTGGCTCGCACCACATTTGGAGCGCTTATTCCACTGAATAAATGTTACTACTGGCTGTCAGCTGAAGGCGCGCCCAGTTGATGGTCTGCCAATAAAACATCTTTTCATATGGAACAGGTTATTCAATCCATGTTAATCACTTCAGTTGCTGTAAAATATTATTTTCCTTCACAATAATTAGTGTCGATGCACTGTAGAGTTATTTTAAGATCACAAGTATTAAAGAAACCATGAAACTACGTCCATGCAGATTTGGTTTTCAGCGGCAAATAAATTTCCCTCGTGCATAGTTTTCTAAGTGTTGTCATTTCCAACAAGGAGTCCGTTTAACCATACGAGTAGTCATTAGTTTATATACATTGGATGCTGGTGCTGTGTCCTCCTTGGAGCAAGCCACTCAGGACTAAGTAACTACGAAACTGAACCTTCGTGATTCGTGCGCAAACGGTTAACACGGGCCAGAACATTATTTTTTTTTAGCCAATCGAAGAAGCTGGACGACCCTACAGTGCTTTGGACTGTATCCTGTCTCGAAATCTTTTCGCGAAATATCACTGGCCCTAGCCATCTGTGCACAAGTTGACAGCAGACATGGCGAAAACAAATAAGTAGGGACTACCGAATTTCGCGTAAAAATTTCCGCACATGATAGATTTCAATACCCTGCAGGCGTACAGACAGTTTTCTTTTGCTTATTGGTAGGGCCACCTGTTTTTTTGCGACCATATTTCCACGTAAGCTGGAATTCAATATCCTACGTCTGCGAGAAGACATTTTCTGCCTGACTGGGCCAATCAGAATTACGCTACTCCGACAGCGAGTGTCCGTGATTCGCAGGCAGTCACTTAAGACACGCGATAGTCGAAAACATCCAATCACGAATGTGCGTCTGAATTAAAGTGTTTTGCAGTTCATCTGGTCCTGTAAATTTTCCGCGAAAAGTACGCGCCCCTGCTTATTCGCGGCGTATCTACGCGATAACACGTTTTCCTACTTGTTTGGCCAATCAGAATTAGGTTACTCCGATACTCCACGTTTATGATTCACGGGAAGATAACTAAGATGTAACACGTAAATAATCCAACCACAGAAGTGCATCTGTGCTAAAGTGTAACTGACCCGAAATTTTATTGCGAAAATTTGGTGTATCTAACAATAAGCTCTTCACAGACATAAAAGATTTTTCCCATATAGCTCGTTGCAAGCGATAATTTTGCCACGTTATTTCGCCGTGTTTTGAGTGTGTTAACGCCCAATCGGCTGAAGGAAAAAAAAACACATATCGTCAGTTTTTTCTTTTGAATTGTTAGATACCTTAGATATGTAGGTAACATTGATATTTAAAATCAAAACTCAAAACTCTTATAAAATTTCTAACAGAAATTATTTTTACAATTACTTCCGTCATGTTTTAACTTTATCCTTTACTTGTTTTCAAATACAATGTAAACACGTATACTGTTGCATAAGGTTGCTACTATTTTGGATCATCTAGAAAATATTTATATACTAATCCAACACTTACTTNACGTATACTGTTGCATAAGGTTGCTACTATTTTGGATCATCTAGAAAATATTTATATACTAATCCAACACTTACTAATTTTTATAAATAAGATTCATACACCCGCAGATAAGAATACACAAATCATCATACAACAAACCAGTTTCAAGAACATGAGCAAGTTACAAAAAAAAAAAGCAAAATAACTAGAGATCCTTGTATTTGCCGTATTTATACGGTATAATTTGCACGTCTCTGTGCACNAAAAAAAAAAGCAAAATAACTAGAGATCCTTGTATTTGCCGTATTTATACGGTATAATTTGCACGTCTCTGTGCACAAACGGACTTGAGTGGCTTTCGCTTGTTCACATGTGGCTGCGACAACGAGAAGTGTTTTACTGAGTTGTTAATGACACGGTCACGCTTTTTTCTACTCGTTTATTACTAGCTCACTCTCATAAAGGTCGTGTTCAAAGAACTGCGATCGTATCATAACGGTAAAAAAAATGAACAATCGATTGATGTCTGTCCTGTCATCGAAGAAATTATCGAAATTCACGAGTCATTAAAGAATGGCTAGGGACCCAAACACTTCCGATTTTTAAGATGGAGTCAAAATTAATTCCACAGTACCACACACACTCGAGCATAAGTCACTTTTCATTGGCTTCCGCGAATAGAAATAACTCATTCTCCTGTTTTGATCCGACCACACGAAATGAAGCTACCAGAGTGCTAAATGTTTACTATTGGTTCTGAGTCTTGCTGGGCGTGTCGTACGACTGCAGGTCCAATGGCACTCGTGAAAACAACATATACGACTATGCGGTCTACCTCGATACTGAATTAAAACGCGAAATGATAGCGTCCCCAAGAATGACTTATACTTAGGACCAGTGACTTTTCGCGTAAAAATCGGAGCACACGGTAGACTTCAATACTATATACACACCTCAGCTGTTGTTATACCTCCATTGGCTGCTGGTGCAGTGACTCGTCTTTGACCAAGCCACCCAGGACTAAGTAACTCCGACACTGAACCTTCGTGATTCGTGCGGCAAACTGTTAACACGGGCCAGGATATTGTTTAGCAAATCAAAGAAGCTGGACGACCCTACAGTGCTTTGGACTGTATCTTGTCTCGAAATCTTCTCCCAAAATATCACTGCTGAAAAGTTTGAAAGTTATGATGGCGTTATTGCTCTGTACAGGTATAGTTGTTTCCTATAGTTTAAACATCAGCCAGTGAAAGGCATTTGTGCAGCTTATGTATACAGGTGCCCCACAGCTTCTTACCGACTGGTAAATTCTTTCAATTTTCCGGCTACACGATAATCTTCACAGGGACACCTGATTTTTCGCTGGACAACGCAGGATAGACATAAATGTCCTGAGAGCACATCTGCAGTTTTCCTTTAGTTGTTCGCCACGTGTCTGTTGGAGAATATTTTGTGGTAATTGATTAGTCAGTCAAAATTAGCTTTTTCTGGTACCATAGCGTACTTCAAACTTTCAGACCTGCATTGACCCTTTCATTCCCACATCAAATTCTAATTTATAGTGTTGCAAATTAGACATTTTTTCATGCGTACTGTTCTCAACGTGGCAAATAACATGTTTCGTTATCACAACCTATAATCTGCAGACTTTGTGATTGGTGATCAGTGATATGAACAAGTCATAACATAGCGCAGTTGCACGGTTTAGAAAAATAAGTTACTCACAGAGAAGATCATACGCACTAAGCCTCGCAGAGTACAGCACCGGCCAAAAATAAGCTTATTGTGCAACATGTTAGTAGATGGAAATGGCCGATTCATGAGATCGGTGCTGGAGGCTGTGGACAAGCGGACCGGCTGGCGGCCATTTTGGATGACGTCACGTCGAAACCTCCTGCTCTGTTATTCCTCGCTAATAGTGGCGGCCATCTTTGAGTTCTCTTTTTTCTTCAAAATCTCGTTTTTTCCTCCTTGCTCTATAATTCAACCTCCCCTCTTCACGCTCTTACATTCCGACGTTATTTTTTTCTGTCTCTCTCTCTCTCTCTCTCTCTCGTTATATCTATTAGGATTTTTTCGTAGTCCTTAAGGCCTCATTTTTTTCACGTTCGCTCATTCCTTCCAGCCCCCACCCCCACCCCTCTCTCTCACTCTCTCGCCCGTTCTATGCCTTGGGGTTTTCTAATAATCCTTACGACCTCCTTTATTTACTCTCTTGTCTACCACCCGTTTCCTCCCTCTCTTGCTTTTCGCGTCCTCCATCACCGTCGACGTCGTCTGCTGTAGGCAACCATCTTATATTCCCGCCGCCAGTCGGCTGCTGTAGGCGGCCATCATTGATTCCCACGCCTGCCACCAGAATGTGTAGAAGGTTCTACTGTACGCAGCTAGGAGCGCTGGTATCGATGCGAAAATTTTGTGTGTTGGTTGGTTCACGTGTTGCCTGCGGGGATGCGCTAGCATCGTGGAGGCTAGTTCAAACAGTTGCCGCCAGTGCTAGGAATTTTTTTAGTTGGTAGCCGTTTCGGAACGCAACCGCAAGCCTCCTGCAAAAAATGCAGGAGGCTTAAGGTTTTAATTCGACCTCCCCTCGGTCGTCAGTCCGACGTCTAGACCACACGACAACAATTGCATAGGAAGTGTTAGGATAATAAATAACGTATATACTCGCATCGGCCTACGCACTCGCCAGACAATAAACTTGTCATCGCGAAAAAAAAGCGGGGATGTTTAATGTCGAATGTACACATAGGAAAAAAACTGCAGGCACTTCGCCCACGCACGTACACACACTTTATATGTGTAAAAGTTATACTTTAATTCCCGCGCCCGTCACCTGGCTGCAGGCTGAAGACGAGGGGACGAGCTGGCACACACTCGGGTTTTCTCATATTCCTTCTGGATTCCGTCTATGATAATGGCACCAATTGTGAATATGCTAATATCTCACACGTCAACCGCCGCCACATGGCTGCTGGCTGCGGACGTATGCACAGGCTGGCATACTTGTAGGTTTTCTCATATTCCTTCTGGGGACGAGTTTCATGCTCTGTCATTCCACCTTGGTTTTTCTCATGTGACATCTAGTCTCCTTTCACGTGGCGTCCTAGCGGGGACGAGTCTCATGCTATGTCATTTTACCTGCACGGACGGAGCGAAGCCTGCCCACGCGCGCTAGTATAGAGTTGCACCGCGCGCGGGTTAATTACGCCTTCAACCCACTTTTAAGCATAGTTGTCTATAATTTCCGAACTGTTTAAGATACAGTCACGAAACTCATTACATATGTATCACCCCTGTAGACGAAAAGTACCGCAAGATCAAGTACGCCTTTTACATTCTTATAAACATAGTTGGCTGTTATTTCCGAACCATTTAAGATACAGTCACCAAATTCATAAAATAGACATCACCGCCGACGGAAAACATAATTCGCTGTTGAAACTATATCCCGTAGGCGTATAAACCGTGGCTGTCGGTAAGATAGAGCACGGGCATATTACTATTGGTTCCTGTGTATGAAAAAAATTTATCTATATCAGTGCAGTACCGAACAAAAAAATTGTTCGTGGCAACGCCTAAAATTACACGTTTATCTGCCACTGAACGGGTTAAAAACGTAATAACGATAGAGCTGAAAGACAACAAGCCTTGTAAACATGCGTGTGTGTAAACACAAGGAGTTATGTCATGTTCATTAGTCGCGTCCTTGGTTGACGTCGCCGGCAATGCAGCGCTAGAACCAGGCTCGCCTACTTAGACTCGCGATGTCTTCGCGCTGCACCACTACCGCGACTGGTTTCCCAAGGTCGACCTCTGCTCCTCCACGGCAAGTCGCTGCACCATGAAAATGGACCAGCCCCGGCGCTACTCAACTGCACAGTAGGAAAGTACACAGACACTGGTGGGGGCCACGGTGGTGTAGTGGTTAGACTACTCGCCCACGGGGTTAGATCCCCGGCAGGGTGGCTCCCGGATTTTCGCATGTGGGCATCGTGCCGGACGATTCCACTAGTCGGCGGGTTTTCTCGGGGATCTCCCGTTTCCCCCGCCCTTGCATTCCGGTGCTGCTCCATACTCACCTCGCTTCACCCTTCGACGGCTCTCGAGACCTCGATGTTTAGAGCCGCCCAAATCACTTCACTCACTCACGCGCAGACACGACATTACATCGCGGTTCCTTTGATGTGGGCGTACCCATTCGCTGATTGGATGCGTGAGGCCCTGGGAACGGGCATTACGTCTGATTGGCTACTGCGTGCTACGAAGTTTTCCGTATTGGCTTGGCTGCCTGCTGGCAAGTAGGTTGAGGATCATCTCCAATCAAAAAATGGCATACAGTGAAGAAGCATTTCTGGCATAAAACACAGCGTAACAGAATCTGCTGTCTACAATCGGCGTAACGAAAAATGATGGCACTTGTGCTGTTCAATCAGAGTAGAGTACGTGAATAGGAAATAACTCTTGGACGCGAGGGAGTTTTTATGTTCGTTTTTTTGGCTACTTAGATTTTTAATGCGTTGTGTAACGAATGTCCGCGAATGGATGGACGCATAATCTTTACATTTGTATTCCGACTCGTACAGTGGAGATGAAGTGGAATTTGCAGATTTTTTCACGTATCTCTCAACATGCTGAACGTACTGCTTTTGTATACGCGGGTATTATTATAGCTAGGGCCAGTGACTTTTCGCGTAAAAATTGGAGCCTACAGTAGACTTCAATACTATATACACACCTCAGCTGTTGTTATACCTCCATTGGCTGCTGGTGCCGTGTCCGTCTTTGACCAAGCCACTCAGGACTAAGTAACTCCGACACTGAACCTTCGTGATTCGTGCGCAAATGGTTAACAGGGGCCAGAACACTTTTTAGCCAATAAAAAAATCTGGACGACTCTACAGTGCTTTGGACTGTATTTTGTCTCGAAATCTTTTCGCGAAATATCACTGCCCCTAATTATAGAGTAATCCATTTCACTGCAGTTTGAAAACATCTATCTCGTAGACAGAAAAGGTGATGACAGAAACAGAAGAAAAAAAAACTCTGTAGAGGGCCACACAATTATTTACAACTATGGCGGAAACAAAATATGCAATGTTTAGGGCCACCTGTTTTTCGCCAAAAGATTTACGTGTTTGGTTATTGGCTGCTTATCTTGGTGTTACGACAGTCTGTTACATGAGTGAGCCAATCAGAGTTAAGTTCCTCCGATACTGACCGTCCGTGATTCGCGGGCAGACAGATAAGACGCGTAACAATATAACATGATCTGATCACCAAAGTGGTTCTGAACTAAAGTGTGGGAACACAACTTGTCTTGAAATCTTTTCGCGAAAAACAGGTGCCACTAGTTTACATTTATTTCGATAGCTTCTTTACACACCGAAGTTTATCTCTGACGTCGTGCATTCCGATTGGCTCTGCCGTAAAAAAAAAACGTGCCATAATAAAATGAAAAATTGCCATCTCTAACGACACGCCACATTACGTACATACGGGTGCTAGTTGCCTACGAGTATTTCAGATGATGCCGTTCAACTACATGCTGTAACTAAATACTGGAAAAATTCTCGAATTCATTCTAGGACAAGCTAGACTTCAAACACATGCACATATCTGTTCTGTTTACAATTGGATCACAGTTTATTTAACCCATCCAGGTTAACTCTGAACAAATGATAGACCATCAGGCAATGAAAACGAAGTTCAGGCTCAAGAATACACAGAACCATGGAGTCTAGCCTACAGGTCGTTGGAAACGCTAAATTTTCCTATCCCCTGGGATAATATATCCACAGTATTTTCACATTTTTAAAATCAAACCTTCGAAAAATCAACACATGTATTGTACTACGTGTTTGTTTCCTAAATATCTCAAGTATCAGGAGCGTTTTATACTTCTATTAGCTTACAAATATATTATTTTTAGTTAAAATGAACTCTTGCTAATATTCAGGGGCACCCGATGTTCGCGAAAAGATTTCAGTGCATGTTAGATTTGAATACCCTACGGTTATATCAGCAGTTTTATTGCTTATTGGTAGGGACAGTGATATTTCGCGAAAATATTTCAAGACAAGATAAAGTTCATAGCACTATAGAGTAGTCCAGATTCTTTGATTGGCTAAAAAAATGTTCTGGCCCGTGTTAACCGTTTGCGCACGAATCACGAAGGTTCAGTGTCGGAGTTACTTAGTCCTGAGTGGCTTGGTCAAAGACGGACACGGCACCAGCAGCCAATGGAGGTATAACAACAGCTGAGGTGTGTATATAGTATTGAAGTCTACTGTGTGCTCCGATTTTTACGCGAAAAGTCACTGGCCCTAGTTAAGACACATACCATGAGAGACAAATATACACGTTTTAGGTGGAACGACTGTCGAAGAAACGATTTTCGTTCAACATAATTCTAGCTAAAACGACGGTAGGTCAAACGGCTGTCAGAAAATCGGCTATAGAACAACTGCTTGTCTGCAAAACGACTTTAGGTCAAGTGACAGATTAATGCACTTGTTAGCAGAAACGATTTTAGGTCAACTGCCGCGCCCTCGACGATTCTTCCATGCATCACTCATGATGTTATACATGTTATGCATCTTCAAATATCGCAGCTACATTAGACTGACTGTAGGAAATAATTAATTTGTTTGTGCATAGAGACCAAATTATAGGGCGAAGAGTGCTAAAACCGAAATAACACCAATGTGTACTGTGTGTTTATTCACCGCATAGTTACGAAACTTACATTCAGGGTACAAAATAAAACTAAATTAGCATACATACTCTATTCTATCAGTTAAATGTTAATTATTTCTTATCACATTATAATATGATTATTTTTGTTTTATGAAAATAACCAAAAGTAACATATTGTCTAGAAATTTCAAAGTTTGTAAAATAATTGTTGAATACCTAAAATGTGATTTCATGTCTTAGTTTTTTTTTTACTTTAAATAAAATTCTTAATCTTGATTGTATAGTTTTTTTTTAATGCTTCGTATTACAATTTTACATGGACATGTTAAACACATGTCCATGTGTCATCAAAAATGAATATTTTTTAAATATGTGTCATCAAAAATGAATATTTTTGATGACTATATAGAGGATTTAAAAAATGAAAAGAAATATAACAAAAACTTAAGTTTTTAAAATAAAACTGAGCTAAAAAGAAAATTATGAAATATTGTCCCTATTTATACATAATTTACAGTTTACTTCTGATACCAAGCACTGAAAAAATTCCCCGCTCATGAACATAGAGGGAATATGGATTACCGTACTTAGTCCTACTAAGAACTACTCTAAATAACCAAAACTATATTCCACATTTTTACGCCAATGACGCAAGTAACAATGCTAATTACGCTAGATACTCGCTGGTAGAGACATGGAACAATTCGCGAGATCGATAACCTGCAGGTTGGACATCACGGTCTTATGTGCAATCATGTAGCTAGAAACTTCTCATTGGTTGCTCGCTGTCTTAGTGGACGACTACGGTTCGGCCTGTAGTTCATTGCGCGTCTGCTATTGGCACGGGGTCCTCGAGTTGGCGTCAAAGTAACTGGTGGACCAACAGCGAAAGTAACAAATCCATACAAGATTCTGAATTCTAGCTGGTCCCGCCACGAACCCAACCCGCTTCTTGTCAGTGGAAACGTTGGCTTTCCGCGTTTCAAGTCGGCACCAAGCTAGATTCTGCATTTCTATACAGAGTGATTCTAAAATCATGGGACAAACATTGAGGGATGGTAGAACTCACTAAAACGAACTATTACTGTATAGGGATATATGGGCGGGAGTGAAGCGTTGAGGCACAAACACAAAAACATAACACATTAACGGAAACATAAAATGTTCCTTAGCAGCATACTTAACGAGTGATTCCGTACAGAAAATGTTAAAACAGTTGCTGGATATGCATCCACCAACAGTCACGCATGCTTGGCGACCTCTACATATGGCGTGATTGGCTGACAATGGTGGCGTGCGTGAAATACCCGGCGTATTTGAATCTGTTCGCCAATCACTCCACCGACGCTACCAAGCTTGCATTACTGTCGGTGGTAGCAATTTTGAGCAATTATTATAAACATTGCTGTAAAAAGGCATTTAGCGGCGACGTTGTAAATAAACAATGTGTTACCTTTCATGTGTTATTTTTGTGTTTGTGCCTCAACGCGTCACTCCCGCCCATATATTCCTATACAATAATTGTTTGTTTTAGTGAGCTCTACCACCCCTTAATGTTTGTCCCATGATTTTAGAATCAACCTGTATACACAACTGAGCAGAAATCACTTGCTGGTTGGCTGCCGTCGCAGACAGAACTCATTATCCTGTTTGGCCTAGCACAGAGAAATATGTACACAGAGACGAAATGGCGTGACAGTTTCTTTGATGTGAGCGTACTCATTCTCCCATTGGTTGCTCGAGGGTCTGGGAACGGTCCTTGTCTCCGATTGGCTACTGCATGCTGAGACAAGATTCCTGATTAGTCATGCTGTTGGCTGGCAAGCGAGTTACCAGACGCTGATTGGCGAACGGCGTTCCGACATGTTGCTGGCTAGTGACGCCATTTTGCTGGCATGTGCATTTGGAGTCAGCGGAATACTTGGCTGTTTCACATCTGTATTCTTGTGTACTCTGTGCGGCTCTTAAAATCGAGGTCTCGAGAGCCAATGAGGGTGATTGAGGTGAGTATGAAGCAGAGCCGGGATGAAAGGTCGAGCAAAACGGGAGATTTCCGAGAAAACCCGCCGACCAGCGGTATCGTCCGGCACGATTCCCACATGCGAAAATCTTGGAGCAACCCCGCCATGAATTGGACCCGGTTCGCCTAGGTGGGAGGAGAGTGGTTTGACCACTACACCCCCGTTGCCCCTTGCTCTGTACTCCTCTTATATATAATGCACTCCTGAACCCCCCTCCCACTAGAACCTCTCCACACCGAAACACGAATGTCCTATGTGTTATAAAGTTAGTTAAATATGTCGGGATATTTGATAAGATGGACGAACGATGAACCAACAGAAAGAAACACCTCAACCTATGCCAGTCGTTACACTAAGATCCTTAATACTCCCAAAAGGTAATAATGAATGCAAAGAGTATATATATCACAAATACATAACACTTAGTGTTAAAAATAGATTTATCATAGATACAAAGTAATGTTACAACACTATGTTATGCGAAATATTAACTTTTGTAGTTTAGAGGGCAGTGCGACGGCGAAGGACGTGCATAAACTCCGTTGACTGGAGAACGAAGCGCGAGGAACGACGGCGACCAGCTGACGTCACGACGAGACGGCAACACGCCCCACTTGGCCCGCGGGGTCGCCGCCGACGACGACGACGACGGCGGAGAGCCACAACAACAACGGGAGGGCGAGGACGTCCTCCTTCTCGGCAGGGTTCAATTGGTCCGCCGGAGAGGGCTCGTCCCGCCACGACAGACNGCAGTTACGCACTCCCCTCCCCAACTCCAGCAGTGCGCCCTCCCTCGTGCACGAATCCCCGTGACGCCACTGACCGTCGGTTGTGAAACCCTCGACGTGACGTCTCCCGCTCCGTCCCTGGCGCCACACGTGCTGACGATCATGCCCTCCCCTCCTCTTGCCAAGCCCTCATCGCATTTGAAAGTATAGATCACTCACGGTTACCTCCAACTTTTCTGAAGCCCTGCTAAAGTTACACTTCTAGGATATTCCTCCGCCTCGTGCAAACTTAGCTTAACTAAGTCTCTAAAAATAGACACCAAAGGACAGCGCACAAAATTCGTGCTCTCTCAGTTGTAACAATATGTTTTATGGAAACTATTTCTTACTAGGCACTACCAAAATACACTTTTTTTTTCCACTGTTTTTATTCCTATTTATTATAAAGTAAATGTTACAACTTACCAATAAAATATGGGTAAAACTTCAATTTAACGAAAAATAAGATACTTTATGTTCTCAGAGGCATAAAACGCTTGTGATACATGACATATTAAGGAAATAACTAAACACGTCTCACATGGAGTGATTTTTCAAATGTTTGATTAAAACAGTGTGATGAAACCTCGAATAGACTATAGAGCCAGAGCTGCGACAAGCAATACTCAAGGCCATATTTGACGATCATGTTTATTTCATTACCTGTAGAAGATTTATATAAGGACAACATAAATGTAAGCATTTGTTGTCAAATAATTATAGTTTTCAAAATATAGCACCGAAAAGTCGAAAATTTCGAAATATGGGAGCCCAAGTTTCTCTGCTCCCAATTAACTTTGCCATCTAAATCACATGTCAGGTCATCTATATCATATAAGTATCAAGGATATTTAACAATCGGCACTAGGGTACCGGCATCCTGAATCTATTTTAAAATATCTATTGATGTTTTTGCCAACTCGTTTGTATTCGTCCGAGAGAAAATAATATTAATGTGTTTCATATAGTGTATGCAATCAATCTTTTCCAAACCGCCTTAAAAATGCATAATTTACAGAAATTGCTCTGTGATTAAAATCCATGCTTCTAAATAAAGACAACGTTATTTTAAAGGTAAGTTTTTGAAGTGAATAATGTCCCCCAACCCTGGGAAGAAATCTATGCCGATGCAGGAGACCCCTAAACGGTGGAGTGCGAATGTGCTTCTAGGAGAATAGTGGATGCTATCGTTAATTCACGAGCGTGTGTCAAGGTAGTGCCGATTTGGAACCAGAGAGCATGATTTCGATACTGTAAGTACAGAAAATCAGAATTTGACTACTTCGTTATTTGTTAACGGTGCTGCCTTAGTTCCGACACTGATAACTGAATCTATAGTAGTTAATAACTGAATCCTTATTTTCCATAGTTGCAGTCGTTGGGCAATTTAGATTAAACTTTTATAGTCCGTTAAAACGAGACCTCTATGTTATCACTGAGCTGACTACGCCAATAAAATCGTAATATATATTTAAAAAAAAAAAAAAAGCGTGAATCTAACTCCCTTAACACCCACTTAATTTTACCGTTTCAGGCGTTTCAAACAAAAAATTTTATGATGCATCCTGTACTCTAGCCGACACAACACTTGTTTCGTTGTCACAGCCAATGGGCTGTAGACTATATGTTCGGCTACAGTTACGTGAACCAATTATGACCTTGACCAGTAAGGTGATTCGACGGATCATTTACCCACACATAAGATCAATGGTCACTGAAATTTGCAGTGTGCAGTACAAACTAAATATTACTTGCACTTGCGTTATGTACAAAATTGTGTACGCTGGGTTTGAATGGGTTAAAAGATGCTGTTAACATAAAGATATTAATAAAAACCATCGGGAATTTTATTTCGGCAATTTGACAGAATTATGAGAGAGTGAACCGGGGGGGGNCCGAGTTACACATTTCATTCAAAAAGAGCATTTAGAATGTCACTATTTTTAAAGTTCGTGGAACTTCAGTGAGTACCTACGTCATCGCATACGCAGTTAAAAGTAATGCGTTTCTCCAAGGTTATTTTGAAAAAAAGTGGTCAGCTGACGCAAAAACTATCAAGTTAAGCATTATCTAATATTCCGTGGATGACCGTTCCTCCTTCGATTCCCTTCCGTCGAAATTTTTGAGGTAATACCCACATCTGTGGTTTGATGGCTGTACCGATTGGTCACATTTACTCATTGGTCATTTTCCTGCCCCTTTTTTATTTTTACTCCCTTATTTTTTTCCAAAATTTTTATTTCGTGTTTTCACCTCAGGAATATATTTGAGTACGACTACTTTCTTCAATAAATATTAGTCTATCACAAGAAATGATAAAAATCGTGAAAATTATTTGGGCCAACATCTTCTACAGCACTTTAACTAGTTTATTCTTTCATGATTGAGTGAACAAGGTTTTGACTCGGCTAAGTTGTTTGCAGAATAATCACGAACTTTCTGCCTTATAGTATTAGAATCCTCATTGNTGTACCGATTGGTCACATTTACTCATTGGTCATTTTCCTGCCCCTTTTTTATTTTTACTCCCTTATTTTTTTCCATAATATTAATTCGTGTTTTCACCTCAGGAATATATTTGAGTACGACTACTTTCTTCAATAAATATTAGTCTATCACAAGAAATGATAAAAATCGTGAAAATTATTTGGGCCAACATCTTCTACAGCACTTTAACTAGTTTATTCTTTCATGATTGAGTGACAAGGTTTTGACTCGGCTAAGTTGTTTGCAGAATAATCACGAACTTTCTGCCTTATAGTATTAGAATCCTCATTGGCCCAGTGAAATGGGGTAGCAGCTTCATGCATGCACGACAGCCAATAAGGAACGAAAACAGTCGGAAACCATCATCTCGGTCTATCACACGCATAGGTCCTGAATATAAAAATAATTTACATGAAGACTTAATTTTATTTATGAATATTTTAAAATGAAATTTGTTAACGCTTTCAATAAAGGTAAAATCTGTAATTAAATTTCGCTGTTTTCTCCGAAAAACGTAGATCACAAATGTATATTTTTATAGCAAGGAGAATACGTTTCATTATTTAAAAAAAAAAATGAAAATAAAGTTTTATGAAATATTTTTATGAACACAGATATTTTGGTTCAGTGATTCATCTGTATAATTTGACATACCACGCAAATTCTGTTATTTAGTGGAAAAGGGGGGGGGGGGCTTTAGAGGTGCTGACTGGATGTACGCCACTCAAGCCTCGCACAAACTTGGCCAATCATCGTTCCTCGCAGTTCGGAGCGCGGAAGATAAATGGCTTGTACTCACGGGAGACCTGCGGTGACTTCACAGTTGTGAAATGTTGCAAAACGCGAAGGTTACTACGGGGCAGTCGTTACCTCACCCGCGGGAATGGAAGTTCGAGGACAGGCGGCGCCGGGATACGCGACCCTGGTGGCCGCCCGCCCGACCTCCGCCAAAGGCCGCGCCGAAGACTAATGAGCGTCGTCTTCGCCACCGTTGCGCGCGGCAGAACCTGATTCCCCCGGCGCAACTGTTACCAAGCCGATACTTCCCGCTAGGAAATGCACGCCTTAGGCTTACCAACATAGACTAAATAAAGACGAGGTAGACCCGGTCAGTGTTGCCAGCCTCAAGACCAGCAAGTCGGCTACACAGAAAAACAAACATTTCTATACCTAACTGAAAATGCTTTGCAATAATACAAATGCTAGTGCATTAACCAAATATTTTTTTTTGTATACGCTGTTCACGGTAAAGTGACCTCTTTTGAGGTCCGAGTTACTTTTTTCTTATCAGCCATTTTTTTTAATCCTTCAAACCACTTTTTTAAATAAGTATTGTCATGTTCTAACACTGTATATACAGGATGATTCACANTAATCCTTCAAACCACTTTTTTAAATAAGTATTGTCATGTTCTAACACTGTATATACAGGATGATTCACAGCACCCGTATCACGCATTTTTCTCGGAAACAGCACGACACAGGGGGCTTCACGAACAATGTGCGAAAACCATAACCTATATGAAGCATCGGTTAATAGTAATTGCCATTCTCCCGAGCATACCGGATGTAGAAGTATGAGGGGTGAGCTTTGTAATTGCAAATGGGANTTAATAGTAATTGCCATTCTCCCGAGCATACCGGATGTAGAAGTATGAGGGGTGAGCTTTGTAATTGCAAATGGGAATGTGGGTCGTACAAGGTATCGTTGGATAGATCGTCTAAATGGAAACAACATTTATTAGACACTTTTGTTCTGATGTGCATAGTTTACGCACAGTAAAGTAAATCATCTGAGCATATGGTTTGTGAATTGCTTAGTTTACGCACAATGAAAACGGATCGCAAACGCGGTTGTCTTACAACAATCAAAAGGAAATCATTGAAACAGGTTGTTTTTCTGGCGTGCATACCTAGTATACATACAAACAAAATGACGTCGGGTGTACTATAAATACCGGTATAGAGCGAGAGAACTACCTGGGAACTGGGAACACTCACTCTCACACAGCACTCTTCTAAGTGTTCTAAATGTCGACCATTCTGTATCAAACACGACTCTGCTCTCCGTCTTACATTCGCGGATGCTCGGTGGACCTCAGCAGTTATGAGAGATCCACATGCTGCTCTGATTCTGTCATTCATGCAATGTAAAACGAATGACTGTCTGGAGAACGAATGTTCGATTTTCACTTAACGTGCATTCAAAACCTAGAGTTCCTGTAAGTGTTAGATGGCTTATCTGTTTGCTGCTTAGTGCTGCCTTACTCTACGCGTTTGTTAGGAATCAGTCTAATAATAACAGTTAAGTGTATCCAATTATCATTGGTTGTGTGTAAACTATGCACATCAGATACACAATGTGCGCCATTACGTTATTGCCGGTTGGAGTGTGATACTCGCTTTGATACTAGCAGTGACCGGTGTGTCTTACTGCAGGGACTCGTGCAGTAGGTATTAGACTGTTTCCGAGAAAGAAGCGAAGAACAATGCAGCACTACGCAGCAAGCAGGAAAGCCATCTACTACTTACAGGAACTGCAGGCTTTGCATGCAAGTTAACTGACAATCGAAAGGTCGTTCAATCAGGCAGTCATTCGTTTTTCATTGCAGCCATTAATCATGTGTGCTGTTTCTGTGTTAGACATTGTCTGACTATGGTGTTACTTTCTGAATGGAATGCCGTTTACAAATGAAGAAGTACTGGAAATGCTAATGATACTAGAGGAATGTCGTCAGAACTGCAGAGCTGCTGCCCATTTGTACGCAGAGAGATACCCACAGCGCATCCATCATATTCTTACAATGTCTGCCATCGTCTTGCATGTCGCGTGCGCACAACCGGGATAGTGCAACCGACACACAACAAACGTCGTCGCAGCAGACGACCTGTGAGAGACGAGAGGGCTGTTGTTTTACTTGCTGCCACGGTAGTCAATCCTCATGACTCTACATGGAGGTTTGCCCGCGACTCAGGATTGTCTCAAAGTACAGCGTGGAGAATCCTCGTTGATAATCTTTTACATCCGTACCATTTATAGCTGCACCAAGAACTTGGGAATAGTGACTTTCCTAAGCGCATTGATTTCTGCAACTGGTAGCTGAGCAAGGACCGTGCTTTTCATCGCAGCATTTTGTAGACAGATGAAGCCACATTCAAGAGTAATGGTGACTTTAACATACATAATGCCCATTACTGGTCTGCAGTCAACCCACAATGGCTCCGTCAAGTGGATAACCAGTATGTGTAAAGCCTTAATACTTGGTGTGAATTTCTCGGACATTGTGACATAGGACCATATTTTTTGAAGGGCAATTAAATGGTGCAGCGTATGCAGACTTCCTAGAGAACATATTGTATCAGCTGATCTAAGATGTCCCTCTCGCACTGAGATTAACACCGTGTGGCTTCAACAGGACGGCTGTCTTGCTCACTTTTCACTCAGAGCTCGGCTAGTTTCTGACATGTTATTCCCAAGACGGTGCATTGGACGAATGGGTCATGTAGCTTGACCACCACGTTCTCCAGACTTGTCCCCAAATGACATTTTTTTTGTGGGATAGAATTAAAGACATCGTCTACTGCGTGCGTCCGACAACGAGGGAAGACATGAAAGACAGAATCAGAGCAGCATGCGGATCTCTCAGCTGTGCTGAGGTCCGTCAAGCAACCGCGAACGTAAGGTGAGCAGAGTCGTGTCTGATACAGGATGGTCGACATTTAGAACACCTATGAAGACTGATCTGTGCGAATGAGTATTCCCAGTTCCCAGTTCACGGTAGTTCTCTCACACCATATCAGTATTTACAGTACACCCGACGTCCTTTTGATTGTGCGTAAACTAAGTATGCACGCCAGAAAAACATGTTTGGTTGATTTCCATTTGATTATAATAAGAATAAAAATAGTTTTCTTTCAGTTTCATTCTGCTTAAACTACGCACGCCACAAACCATATGCTTGAATGATTTATTTCATTGTGCGTAAACTAGGCACGTCAGAAAACAACTGCCTTTGTAAATGTTGTTTCCCTTTAGACGATATATCCAACGATACCTTATTCGAACCCTGTTCCCGCTCGCAATTTCAAAGCTCACCCTCTTACCACTACTACCTCCGGAATTTTCGGGGGAATGGAATTACTACCAATCGATGATTCATATAGGGCATAGTTATCACAATTTTTCCCGGTGTCGTGTTGTTGCCCAGAAAAATGGGTGATATGGGTGCTGTGAATCATCATGTATATTTCTCCGGACTCTAAGATTAACGTATAAGGCTACAATAAAATATAATTATTGACTACTAGCTGTGCCCGCGGCTTCGCTCGCGTGGTTATAGTAACAAACTTATAAGGAGAAATAACGGTATCTGCTAGTAGACAGACACTGGTCATAAAGAACAGAGCACTAACAATGTAATTTTTTGGTGCTAGAATCGCTTTTTTACATACTGGTTGTCAATTATATTTCTTTGTAGATCTGAGTAAACGCTAGCAATCAGTTCCGTATAACTCTGCACCAAATTACTAAAATCCCCCGTTAGTGACACACAGACCTCGGCATCTGTTTCTAACCGCCCATCTCAAATGTTTAATAGTGTATCAGCATAATGTCCTGTATCAACGTCATTGTAGAGGTGCACTCTCATGTTTGTCGTCAAGTTGAATTTCTTAACATTTGCCCATAAGTTTGACGACCTGAGACAGGCTTTGATTTCATCTACAGGTGTGCCCTTCTGAATCACCGGTAGAGTTTGGCGGAAGTCACCAGCCAGTAACACAACCATTCCTCCCATAATGACAGTATTGTTTTGTATATTCTGTAGAGTTCGGTTCAGGGCCTCTATCACTTTTTTGTATGGCATTGAGCTTTCGTCCCACACTAACAATTTGCATTGACACAGCATTGTACCCCGAGCTCTATTTTAACTTAAAGAATTTTCCTGAGGGAATGAGACACTTTTTTGGAATAAAAAGTAGCCTATGTCACTTCCCGGCCCTTCAACTATCTCTGTGCAAAAATTCACGTCGATCCGTTGCTCTGTTGCGACGTGAAAGAAGGACAAACAAACAAACGCACTTTCGCATTTATAATATTAGTTAGGATTATTGCAAATGAAACGCCTTGAAAAAGTGCTCATTTTACCGTGAATAGCCGATAAACTTGTTGTATTTGTACTTGTGCAAAAACGGGATTTCTATAACAACAGAATAATTCTTACAGTAATACTGACACTTGTAAAATTTGCAAGTATTAACTTCTATAAATATGACATTTTGAGGAAACGCATAACAAATTTTTTAGTACTATTAGGACACATGGTTGCATTTTGGCATTGATATATCAGTCAGTCAGTCGGGTTTTCCTTATATATAATGATAATTCGTACTATTTATGTAAATACTTAGCATATTGCTACATGGGACGCCAAGGGGCGTATTCGAGTTCGTGAGAGATGGAGGTCTTAATAAAAAGAACAAAAGAACTAATTTGATTTCTTATTTATTCACCCAGCTATTATTTACAGTATTCTATTATCTATCTCCACTACTGCTCTTTTCATTTCTTAGTGAGCACAATGTTTAATGTATATTTCAACTCTAATGAACTATATCTCCGATATATCGCATCAACGGGAGTCAGATTTGTAGGGCATGTTAATAATGCGATAATGACTAGTATTTTTTAAATTATTAGGTTGGCTCTACTGTGCAGTAATTTCAGTTTCCAGTCATGTGCACTCTAGACCTGAAATAGTAAAAATGGAGTAGCCAAATCAGAGAAAACCAGTGAGAATGTATCCAGTTATAATCAGTGCCAGATAACTTACTAATAAGATGGCTGAACTTTACTGATGTATATGTGATACCCACTGAAGGTCGAGAATTACACTACCATAAGTCACTTGTCCCCAGTTCATTAGCGTGATTCACCAGCCGCTAGTAGCTCTTCAACTAACTTTAGTAAAGATTTTTTTAATTGCATGTTAGGGCCTTTCACTTATTCGAACTTAAGAGTGTGAAAATTAATTTCATTACGTGACTTGGAGCAGCTGCATTTTAGTTTTAGTTCTTAATATGCGTTTTAGACGATAACGTGCTGCTATCTGGTATTTAACGGTGTACGAAAAACGAAGGTGGAGCGTTACCATGAATACAGCTACCTGGACTGGCATCACCGTCCTCCCACCCCCCTTCTGGAGAAGTCGGTGGCGAGCTATTGAGTGAAAGTTCTGGTAATATCCTTCCTCGCTGCGACCCGACATGTAACGAAGTTTCTGGGCTACGACCGACGACACTATAAATACCGCCCGCAGCCAGAGAATTTGCAGTTTTTGTGGTAGCAATCTGGTTGAAATGTGGTATTCGGGCGAAGTCTGGTGCAGCGAGGAAAATCAGCTAAGAGGACGGACGATGGCGGAGGTTACGAGGCGACGGCGGACGAGTGTGTGTGTGTATGTGTGTGTACGGACGAGTGGGCGTGGTAGCTGACGAGTAGAGGGCTACTGTGCATGCGGGTGCTCGGAGCGCTCTAGCTAGAACTTTCCGGATTAGTGAATTCTAGACTGAATTAGGGACTTCGTAAAATTGTAGTAATACTAATACAATGCACTAGTCACTAGTTTGGCGAAATTTTTGCTCACGCAGTTAGCAAAAACTGTTATGTAGGTATTTCGATTTTTAAAAAACGTGTGAACTTGAATTAACGTATTTAGCATTATTTTACGTCTCATCCTCTTAAATTCGAATGAACCTTTTTCTTAAGGGTGTTCAGTCCCTGTCGATTTATTTTTATAAATTTTCCACCACAAATTCTATTTTAGGGGTTGCATTACAATTTTTGGCACGACAAAGCATGAATATCATCTTCCTTGATGTTCTTGAATTGTTACACCTTCGCTGCATTCGATGTTTTCAAACGTGTAACAGTCAATGTTAAATAATTGTTTATTTTGTGGGAGCGACTACAGAGGCCATAATAGCTATGGCAGTCAAACAGAACAAATGTCAGAAAAAGCATGAAGTTATACCGAATGTCATGTCCGAAAAAAATCCATCGAAAATCCACTTTTACGGGTAGTAGCCGAAAATAAAAAATCCAAGATGGCGGGTCCTGATCCCCCTTAACGAATTCCCTCGCTTCGTGTACCTGTACTGGCTTCTTTAAATCTGTGATCTTCAGTTACATTCGAAGGTAGATGCCACCTTCAGGCGGTGCGAGCTTATCACTTGCTTGACCTGGCCACTCGACAACGCAAGGGACTCGCGGGTTCCCACAACAAACACACACGCGCGCGCACACACACACGACAGCAGCACAACTCCGACAAGCAGCGCTCCCTGATAATATTGACAGAGCATTTAGCGATTAGCGGGCTCCCCCGCGGGAATTCCGGGAACCACGCATGCAAGGGTAAACACCACTGTTGTTATTTCTGTTTGTCGCCTCCCCCCCCCCTCCCACTAGACAATAAACCAGGCGGAAACCAGCTACACACTCGGAGAGTGTCTATGGCGTAGAGTGAACACGCTAGCTACGCAACGCCAGTCTCTGTGATCCAGCACTGATCTGCTTTTCCACCAATATGGCCAAGATAAAAATGTAGCCTATTACAAAGACGTTTTGAAAACGCCAAATACAGTAACTGCGGTTGACTGTCGTTTTTGATTTTTCGGTATTGTGACTCAGATATTATTTTTGTGCAACTCGCAAGTGCTTTTTAACACATATTACTTATACAGCTATTTGAAAAATAGTAAAGATGTCTAATCCTGCCAATGAATAAGATACTATGGCAGAGGCGAAAAACAGGGGGAGCGACAAGATCGACACTGCTACCTCCCGATGCAAACAGATATAAAAAATTTAATGGCTGCGCCGATATCTGCGCTCCTCGCCGCGAACTGTAGAACTTCAAACACTGTTATGGCGGGCGTGAGAGTCAAAGATGGCCACCTACAGTGGCCGACTGGTGGCAGGCTCGGGAATTAAAGATTTCTTAGCATACTCTGGTGGTAGACGCAGGAATCAAAGATGGCCGCTTACAGCAGTCGACGGTGATGAGGGAACATCCAAAATGGATGACGCGAAAAGCATGAGAGAGAGAAATAAAAGGGAAACAAGAGGGGAAATAAAGAAGAAGAATGAATATGAGAAAACCCCACCAAGGGATAGAATGAACGAGGGAGACACGTAAGTAATGCCAGAGTATGAGAAAAAGACAGAAGAGAGAAAATAAAGTATACCGGAAAGAATATGAGAACTCCCCCCCCCCCTGATAGAACGGACCAAAGAAACAGGAAAGAATGACAGAACACGAGAAAAAATAACATCGGAATGCCAGAGCATAAGAAAACTAATCGGAAGCAAGAACGTGAAGAATCAAGGTTGAATGATAAGATCAAGAGGGGAAAAAAAATTCCAAAGAAAAAAAGGAAAAATTTGGAAATTCAAGATGGCCGTCACTAGCAAGTAATGACAGAGCAGGAGGTTTTGGCTTGACATCATCCAAGATGGCCGCCGTGGCACCCCGGTACTCCAGCCAACAGCCAGGTGCGCCAGAACATTCTCTTTATAACTACTGGTATGTTTGTGTGAGTGGACTAAATATTGATAGAGCACTACGGGCGTCACCTACCAGCGTATGTAAAGTGGTATCGCCTCTAAGCGCAAGGCGCTCAACTGACGTGCAGTCCTACCGTAGGCGTCTCGCCTGGATGTGACATTAAGCGGTGATGCTAAAATTTTATTGAAAACTACTCTGTATCAAATTGTAGTGCATGCCTCTATCGTAGTCTCGCGTGTATCCGGTTCGTATATGTTGAGATACATCAGTCTGAAAATCGGTTTTTAGCTATGCTGGGACACATTAGAATAACGTTTTCAATGTGCGTGATGTCATAAAATTACCATTCCGACATCGTTTCGAATGTATATTATTTTCGAAGGTTAACATATTGGGCGCACGTTCGTTTCNATAAAATTACCATTCCGACATCGTTTCGAATGTATATTATTTTCGAAGGTTAACATATTGGGCGCACGTTCGTTTCGTCAAAAACAGCATTTTTCAAACACGCTGTAGAGCATTTCAAGCGCCAGGCAAGCGACCACATTAACTGATCCATGACCAAGGAAATGTTGCACATTAGGGGTATCTTTCGTCGCCTGGATACAGAACGAGGAATCAGTGGCCTCTGTTTGGAATGTCTTCCTTGTGATGANTTAGGGGTATCTTTCGTCGCCTGGATACAGAACGAGGAATCAGTGGCCTCTGTTTGGAATGTCTTCCTTGTGATGAATCGGATTTGTTGAAATTTCTGCACCTCTCATCTGCGAATGGTTAATGCAGACATCAGCGAACACGGCGCAGGTTGTTCACTGGTTTTGGGAAATATGCCCGACACGAGTACAGCGCCCATCATAAAATTAAACGATTGCAACACTTGAGCTCGGAAAGTAATTCGGGACTGAAAGGGCGAAAACCACGAAATTTTTCTGTCCCTACTTACTATCCATAATGAATAGCTTGACAAATCCTGTGCAACACGCACAGTATCTCTAAAAGAAAATAGACCAGCACTGCACAAAGACTTCGTAATGGCGATTATACAAATTAACCTCTTCTTTTATTCGCGCGGCGCCTTTGGAGCCAGCAGCTCGAGTAGATGCCGCATCACTGCGTCCTTGAGTCTCGGGGCAGGAAGAAAATAAATAGTCGCAGCTGACCCCTTTTGCGTCACTCAGGCGCCGTCTTCCCCTTGACACTGTCTCTGGCAAGACGACATGACGTGATCAAGCACCAAGCAACACGTCGCCACCTTGAACCCCTTGGAGACTTGCCTCTCCGCATGTGCTTGCTGGGGTGCAAAAAACCGCTGCGGAAGACAAGCTATATAGAGGCTGTTCACGATTACTTCTAACTTTTCTTAAGCCCTGCTATAGTTATACTTCTAGGATATTCCTCTGCCTGTGTGGATGTTAACATCGGGGTCTTGAGAGCCGATGAGGGTGAAGCGACGTGAGCATGGAGCAGCGCCGGAATGCACGGGCGGGAGAAACGGGAGAATCCCTATTAAAAAAAAAACTGACCAGCGGCAACGTCCTACAAGATTCCCACTTGCGAAAATCCGGGAACGACCCTCACGGGAATCTAACCAGGTTCGCCTTGGTGAGAGGCGAAGTAGTCTGGCCAGTACACCACCGCGGCCCCCTTGTGTGCGGCTGGAGTTCGCGGAGTAAGAGGTTGTTTCACCTCTGCACACTTACCCACTATGTGATCGAGGTTCGATTACAGGCGGGATCACCTGGTTTTATTTTTTTTCATGTGGGGAATTGTGGCGGACGTAGTCGCTAGCTAGTATGTTTTATTGGGTCATTCATGTCGTTTCCCCCCTTCCCTCCCGTGCATCCCGAAACCCTTTCATCCTAAACTCTCGTACCACGGCGTTAGTTTACGTCGTGAAATTTTTATAACTTAGTCAGCTTTTGTTATTACGGCTGCAGCAAACAAAAAATGTTGTATTTGACCTGAAATTATTCTAAAAATATTATGTGTAATATCAGCATTCAAGTTGAACATGTTTGGTACAAATATAAAATTATTATTAATTTTTTATGGCCTGGCATCCTTGAGCGTTTGAACAAGGGACCTATCGTAAAGTGAGTTGTGCTCGGACAGAAGTGGAACTGGCGGGTGTTGTGGATTGGTAAAGTTACGCAGAAGGCGACGGGGAACCGTTGCGCGATCGTGTTTCCCCGCGGGCGAGCTCCGGTCTTCGGCGACGACCTTGTGGGCGCCGTGTCCATTATTTCGGCTGACGTTAAAGGCTGTGTCCGATTNCTAAGCTGCGCTTATGGTTCAGTAACAGAACGTGTAAACTAGTGATGAGCAAAATCGAATTATTGTCCAAATCGATTTTTATTCGAATAATCTCGTTTTAAATTGAAAGAATCATTTGGATTCCGTAATTAATTTTTTTTCCCCCCGTTTGCAGCTTATCGAAAGGAATTAATGTTAACGCTGCCACAAGTTAACAGTTCGAAGGTAATCTCTTGATGCGAATAAATTAACGGCGTATTTATCTGAAGTTATGACACTTGTGTTGATAAGTAGTTATAATATCTGTATTTGGAAAAGGTGGTATTTAAAGTCCCTGATCATTTTCCGCTCTAATGTGTTTTTCGAAATTGTTAACCTTGAGAAGTGAGACAGAAACATGAAACCGAAAGATGCCGTAACAGTTTGTATAGGCTTTTTAAAATTTTTCTTTCTATTCAATATTTTTTCTCGTTGCAGTAATAAATATTCAAGTTTTTTTATGAGCTAAAAGCTCTTTGTAAATCAGGAAGGTTACAAAACTGTAAACAATTGCCATAATTTATTTTCAGAAACAGAATTATTGCGATAGCTGCCATTCACTTCCTTGAAATTCGAATGAAACATTCACTTCGTGGAGATTATATATATATATATATGAACATTCGCATGAAACGAATGATTTTTCAGATAAAGTTAATGTTTGATGGAATTCCGCTTCGCTTAAGTATAATATTCGCTTAAGTATAATATTGGATATAAACTTTGTTTAAAGCCAAAACATAAAAAGAAAATTATATATCTTTAAACAAAAATGGCAAAAAGTTTAATATAAATTAATGATTACCTTAAANATATATGTATATATATATATATATATATATATATATATATATATTGTAGTGCACCCAGTGCCATCTGTTGTCGAGCGAAAACGCTTCAAAATGAATAATTAATTAAAATACCGCAGAGAAAAATTCGAAAATTCTATTATACCGCAACAACAAAATATTCGAATTGTTTTCTCTCGATTTTGCCCATCACTAGGCAGAAGTGAAGTGGCGAGGTGGTTCCCCTGGTGAGTCCGTACACTTTCGCTGAGAGGCTTCTCAAGGCTCGAAGATACCTTACCGTTTAGAACCCTCAACTTACTCGAGAAGTCACTTATACTCCATTCACGGTTACTTCAAACTTTTCTGAAGCCCTGCTAAAGTTCTACTTCCGGTATATTCCTCCGCCTCATACAGAGAAAGCTTAAAAATTACACCAGAGTGCCAACGCACCGTATTCGTGCGCACTCAGTGTAATAATATTTAGCATAAGTACTATTCCTTACTAGGCATTACCAATATACATATTTTCTCCCTGTTTTAATTCATATTAAATTATAAATGAAATGTTATAAGTTAGAAATAAAATATAAATAACAGTTAAATTTAATAAAAAATCAAGGTAAGTATAAAAAACTTGTTATAAATAACATTTTTTAGAAAACAACCAAACGTCATGCATGGGGTGTTTTTTTTCTTCTAAGGTTTGATTTAAAAAGTGTGGAGAAACCGGGAATGGAGTATACTTGTTCATTGGAGGCAGCTCCTGTTAGACCCGGCCACGCGGTACGAAGCTCCCAGAGTACCGAGTGTTTACTACTGGTAGAGACCAGCAAAATTCTCGTTGTTATTTGGCGCCATACTATACTTCACTGCCCTATTCCTACATGAGAACAAGTCGTGCTTTCGTTGGCTGCTGACAACTGTAGGTCGCCATTAACCTGCGTGTTCTCTCCACTGTAGGTTGGTTGGTTGTTCAAACTTTGAGCAGTAACTACTGGCTAAAAGCGTCGATGGGGCGTCCCACACAAGTTGTCCACCAATGGCAGAAGACAAGCAAGCACACAACTTCTTGGAGTTTACTCTGCTACTACAAAAACAACGCGAATTTCGCAGGTCGCTAATTGTAGGTTCCGAGTCCTGCAGGGCGAATCGGATAAATGGAGTTTCAGTGGCACACGTCAAACCAACACATACTTGTATTCGCAAGAGTAATTAATAATGCAGAGATGAAGCAGCCGCATATTATGCAAACTCTAGACGTACACGCAAACAAGATGACGTCAACGGCCGCTAACGTGTCTGAACGCCGTCCACCACTCACCGCCTGGCATCCTAATGGCCAACTGGTATGCCAGTCTATAGAGTGCCTGTCGCAGAAAGCAGTAACCAATAAGACATACGAACCAATTNCACCACTCACCGCCTGGCATCCTAATGGCCAACTGGTATGCCAGTCTATAGAGTGCCTGTCGCAGAAAGCAGTAACCAATAAGACATACGAACCAATTCTAGAGAACCGCGCAGCCAACCAGAGAACGGCTACGCCCACATCCAAGGAACTGCCAAACCAGTTCGTCTCTGTGTACTTATGTACTCAGTAACCCAACTGTACAATATTCAGAACTAATTAAAGCAGTACTCACCACCGAAAGTGTCATAAAAGTACGATTTTAGTTGTGTACGAGAGCAGAATGTACAGATTTTGCAACGCTGTAAACTATTTTGATAGAATGTACCTACTAAATCGTTTAAAGAATCGATCAATAAAAGTGAAGTGCAAACATTTGGGAGCTCTTGGATCGAGATCTCAAGACCCGATGAGGGTGAAACGAGGCGAGTGAGTAGCGCCGGAATATAAGGGCGAGGGAAACGGGAGATCCCCGAGAAAACCAGCCGACCAGTGGCATCGTCCAGCACGATTCCCACATGCAAAAACCCTGGAGCGACCCCGCCGGGAATCGAACCTGTTTCGCCTAGGTGGAAAGCGCATAGTCTGGCCACTACACCACCGCGGCCCCTTCAATAAGAGTCGCTCGTTTCTCCGGTAGTACCACACACGTGGGACGCTAATGGCCTTTCCACGACTCCAAAATCTCTCGACACAGACGTACGCCACGATTTATTTGGATTAGTTAGCTCGGCGCTGAAGGTTCTTCACAACCCGAGTCGTACTATACGTAATTATTTTTTTTTCGCGAAAATGTTCTAGGACAAGTTGTATTGCAAAACACGTTAGTTCAGAAACAGTTTTGTGGTTGGAGAATGTCAACTTCCACGCGGCTTACCTCTCTGTCAGCCATTCAGAGACTTTCATTGTCAGAGTAACTTAAGTGTGATTGGCCCAGTCGAGTATAAAACGTCTTCTCATACAGACACGTGGCCAACAACCAAAGGAAAGTTGCCAGTGTGCACGTACGAAGTTACACTGCGTGTAAATATTTTCGCGAAAAACAGATAGCCGTAACTACAAGAGTGCATTTTTTTTATCGTATCACTTCCAAACAAATGTCAAGATTATGCGCAAGTTATACGATTGGATAAATCACAAAGTAATCGTGAATATCAAAGTAACATAAAGACATTTCTTACAAATTCATTGCACATATCACCCATCAGTTCGTTTTAACCGTAACGATGAAATTCAAAGTTGAAAAAAACTCTGATCCCAGGAGAATTATGTGTCGGGTTTCAAAGATACTAAAACTTAATGTCATTTCAATGGCTCCAAGAAATCCGATAAAATAATGCGATATTTTAATTTATACAGCTTTTGAAATTAGTTCAGCACAAAATATAAAATTAAAACTCCTCACAATTAAGTATTGTATTTTAATTCAGTTCCCTTTTTCGTCAAGTTAGCGGGAAATCATTGCTCACAACAGTAAAATAAGNTTAAGTATTGTATTTTAATTCAGTTCCCTTTTTCGTCAAGTTAGCGGGAAATCATTGCTCACAACAGTAAAATAATATATCTATACTACTGAACACCCTTAATTAAAACAGGAGGCATGTTACCATAATTTTTAAGGTTCCCTTCGGTTAAAGAGCACTCACAAAGTATTACAACCCACGAGTTGTGTGTCGGTGTGACTCGTGTGTGTTCNGGTTCCCTTCGGTTAAAGAGCACTCACAAAGTATTACAACCCACGAGTTGTGTGTCGGTGTGACTCGTGTGTGTTCCAGGGAGATAAGCAAGGTAAGCCTTCCGCAAGGTCGCAGACTCGAGGCCGTTTTTCTTTCGCTGGCGCATTCTGTCAGCATGGGAAGCCCAATTTCAGGCGCATATGCTGCGTATGTAGGTACAGTGTAAAAAATCTCCGTGCGTAAAGGCTCTTTATGATAAACTAAGCTCTTTTGAGAGTCCTGTTTAAGAATTACTTGAATACACGTTGGATATTTTTTCCGGCGTACATAACATTTACATTGGCACGCGCATGATGACTTTATTAATGCGTTGGTCGAATGAAACTGTGGTATTATTGGAAAAGTAAATATTTTAAAGTATGCAAATTTTTACACTTATATGAATTATTACACAGAAAGCAAAATACATAATTTCGCTATTCACATATGTTTGCCTAACACTTTTAGTTACAAACTAAGACATGGAACTACTTTCCCTCCGACGTTGCCAACTTTACTAGGCGCATGTCACTCAGTGTGCCCGTTACAATATATGCAAGTGGCGGGCAATGACATTTTTCAAAGGTTGATTTCAAAAATGCTCCGTAACAGTAAACATTATATACTCATGTTCCTGACGGGATTGAAATCTTGACTTGGATCAAGTAAAATAACTTAAACAAATTCCAAATTTGTCCACGGCGGATCTGCAACGATCTTATGTTAGAATGGTACACTACATCAAAGCCACATTGTCGCTGATTTTTCACCACCCGCTCCACCAGTTTATGTTAGTGTTGAGTCATTTCACTCTTCCAGGACCACTTTAAGTTACGTCTTCAGGCGTTGTAAAAACAAGAAATTTTTTGATGAGAGCTGTACTTCAGTCGACACGACACTCGTTTCGTTATCACAACCAATTAGCAGNTGAGTCATTTCACTCTTCCAGGACCACTTTAAGTTACGTCTTCAGGCGTTGTAAAAAACAAGAAATTTTTTGATGAGAGCTGTACTTCAGTCGACACGACACTCGTTTCGTTATCACAACCAATTAGCAGTAATCTTCGTGTTCGGCGATATTAACATAAAACAATCGTAACATGAAACAGTAACACAGTTTGCGCGTCAGTTACGCCCAGGAAAGATTATTGTGCACTGAGCCTCGCAGTGTACAGTGACGGGTGGCTATTATTGTAATGATGTGATCAGGCCTTAGCTGAACGGCCTGCCTGATCACACCTTTAAACATGGAACCCGGACACGAGCGTGATTGCAACAACACCTTGCGAAAGACAGTTGCAGAAATCCCCTCCATCGGCCAGTAAACGAGGCCGAAAATATTAAACAACGCGCCCAATATAGGCCAGCGTAACACCGGGAGCTGCGTCTTTTGTCGTCAACCCGACCAGAGAGAAGACCAAGGAAGATGGGTGTGTCCGGCCGTCGTTAACCGCCTCCTACAATCAGCCTCCGGCAACATGAACAAGGTGGGTACTTTCCAATTAGATTGTTATAATAATGGCGTGAGTTAAATACACTTAATATAATTAATTAGCATTTTGGTATTCGATTTAAGCTCCCCCGATCAATAGTCACGTAAATAGTTATTGCAAAATCTTTGTGTCAATAAATTCCATCTTATACTGCTGTGCTCTACCTAATCATGACTCATTATTGAGCTATGCCCCCAGCACCTTTCACGCATGAATTAGCAAAAATAGCTCATTCGTAACACTGTATACACAACTATGCGCACTGAGGCTCAATGTGTTAATACTTTAAGGTATGAATACATTTACTGGCAGAATTCGCGTTATTATTTGGGTCTGGGTTAGTCTTAACTTTCCTATATCTACTTGAGAACAATCCGTGAGTTGATTGGCGGAACGTAGTCATTTATTTGAGTGAACTTGTTAAAGGTTGTTGGTCGCTTTACGGTTGAACTTTTATTACTGGCTCAAGAACCCGTCCGGGCACACCACGCAAATTGCCAGCCAATTGGAGTAGTCAAATGGGCGTATAAAACCTTGGTCCAGCGAGGTGCAAGAAAATAAACGCGAATTTTTCATGTCCTTATTTAATGGTATCCAAGGCGATTCAGAAGTATATCACCTATGTTAAGAGACCCTGAAATTTCGCGAATTCATTTGAGCACAAGCTGAATTTCAAACACGTGTACATTATGAGCTGTTCGTTCAATTGGCTAGCCGTTTATTAGACATGCCTTAGGTGACTATGGCCCAGTAACAAACCTGCGAGTAAATGAGGATCAAATACTGCGACAAAAGGTCTTGGGTGAAAATGATTTATCACTGGTGAAGCTGCAAATATAGAAATAGCTGAGGCACGAGTATGCAGAGGACCATGGAGTTTGGCCTACGACTAGATACCTGAAGAATTCGCGGATTCATTTTGAGACAAGCTAGAACTCAAAATACTTCCGTTTATATAACTTTAGCCATTGGCCCACACGGTATTTGACACTTCCTGGAGAATGCTGGTCCAATCATCACCTTCCACTGTGACAGCAGGCAACCAACGTGAAGTTATTGTCGGCATATTTGTACAGAATACTGCAGAGTCTAGCCTGCAGTTCAATGAACTCGCGAATTTTTCCTGTCTCTACCTATGACTTATTGGACGGAGAGTATAGTGGAGAGATTTGGGCGGCTCTTAACATCGAGGTCTTGAGAGCCGAAAAGGTGGAGTTACGCGCGTATGGAGCAGCGCCGGAATGCAAGGGCGGGGTGAAGCGGAAGATCCCCGAGAAACCCGCCGACTAGCGACATCTTCCGGCACGATTCCCACGTGACAGCTTACTGAACCCGCGGAATTCCCTCAGCACCAATTCTAACTTAACGCCGTCTTATTGATTCAAATTACGCCCAACACGCTTACCGTAATGTACTGTTACAAGTTGCCTAGGGCGTAATCCAAGTTCCTGAGGCATAGACGTCTTGATCAAAAATAAAATAACTGATTTAAAATACTTCATTTATTTTCAATGGTATAAAAATACACACAGCAATTATTTACAAAATACAATTGTCTATACCTAGATACTATTAATACTTAATATTCATAATTTTTTACTCCAATATAAGTTAACTAAACTCCTTATTACAATCTTTATACGAGCTACAGTCAGTTGATCTTAACTTATTCGTCAAACATATACGATAAAAGTGTCCACTGCAGTATATTTACATTGTACTCAAGTTCCAGTTTCTAATAGTCCAGCCAGTCAGTTCTCAGTCTCTGCTCTCCCGATGGTCGCACACTGCACTCGCTGATCACTGTGCCGATGATCGCAAACACCAGGTACTAATGGCCGTCGAAGACTGCCGACAACCCATTACATAGAGAGAGAGAGAGAGAGGGAGACCTGGCACCATAACGCCGTCCACGACTAGTTTATAACTGCAGACAAAGAGGCATGCCGCGCCTTGTAAGGCGGGGATGAGTTGGCCCAGAAGGTTCTTGACTCATTGAGTCGCGCCGAGGGAGATGACGACCAGAAAATTAACGCAACTGCTACCAAGCCGTTCGTTCTTCGTCAATACTGTTAGCATATTCGTGGTCGGTGCGGTGACTCCACCTCCCCTCCAACAGGTAAATGGGATGCCATCCTGTGGAGAGCTGCGATACGCAAGCCCGAATGGAGAAGGGAATGACCCGAAGGTGAAGCACCCGTATGTAAAACGGCACTGATGTGCAAAAATTAAGGTAGCCGCCTGTTGAAGGAATTTTGCACGTCTGAGGCCTAAAAGCGTGAAAGCGCTGGGGGCGACCGAGACATGCTCATCAACTCTCTCATCGCCTCTACGCGCAAAGCACTGAACTGGCGTGCAGTCTTGCCGTCGATAACGCGCCTCTATGAGACTTTCAGCGGAGATTTTGCCATTTTATGACGTGATAATACAAATAAATATTTTATGCATGTCCCTATTCCTTTTTTAATATTTTATACCGGTAAGTTCATACCTAAAAATGACGGCGAAAACATCCGTTTGAGCCATCTTCGCTATCACAAAAACATGCTTTAAAGAGAAATGGAGGAACTGAGAAACGTATACGGACGCGTAACGTTTCTTGAATGCTCTTCGTAAGCAGACCTCACACAGACACGTTGCGCTGTTTTTTAATAAAACATTGTCTGCTGGAGCTCTGCACACCGTTCGGCTGCCTACCCAGGCGGACACCTTAAAGAATGGACAGGTTTTCACATTGTTATGATGACGTGGGCAAGCCCTAATTCTATGGATTCCCTGAACGCGTTATCTCACGCGCGAATGTAACAAAGCAATCGCGCGTCCTGATTGCTGAAATCCATTCTAGATAATTACATTTAGTTACAAGGGGTTATGTAAACACTGTGCCTTGCCATAGGCGAAACCCACGTGAATTTGGCACTACTGCATAGGAAGGAAAAGCAGTTCATTGTTAGGACACGGAGATAGGCTACTGCGCGGCTAATATGCGCACTTCAGTCCATTTTCACTGCACGATTGGCAATGACTCACGACAAGAACGTACGATTTTTTTTGTCATAGATCAGAAATATCACGTGCCAATTGGAGTGTTTATGGAACATCTACGCTCCGCACAGTCTGACGCCATCCTTAACACGTTCTCCTATCCTGGGTCACGAGTGGCAAAGCGGAGAGAACGTACGTTCAAAGCGAAGAACAATCGCATCTTTTTGCGTGCGCGTGTAGCAGATATTCCAGTTAAAAACAGCGTCTTTTTTTTTTGTCACGGACGACTGGAATGTGCAGCCGGACACACGAACTCCGCACGCACGGGTGTTAATCTGTCACTTACTGACGTCCGCTGTAGAAGCAACACGTGGAAATTTTCTTGCGCTGCTGACGTCATTGTCCTCCGCGCATGAGTTTCCGGCGCGCTATACGTGCAGAGCAAGGTGTTGCTTCCAAACTACTCAGTAAGGTTGGAGAGGTTTGGGTGGTTTTTAACATTGGTGTCCTGAGAGTTTATGAGGGTGAAGCGAGACGAGTATGGAGCAGGGCCGGAATGCAAGACTGGGGGAAACGGGAGATACACGAGAAAACCCGCCAACCAGCGGTATCTTCCGGAACGATTCCCACTGGAGAAAATCCGGAGTGAACCGGCCTGTAATTTAACCGGTTTGCCTTGGTGGGAGGCGAGCATTCAGACCACTACACCACCACGGCCCCTTCAACCCATATTATTTTTAAGAATAATATAGCGGCGATGGGGGGAGGGACATAAAGAAATAGCTTCGATGAAGTGTGTCACCCCGCACGGAGGTTACGAAACCAAGCCAGGGAGGGGGAGGTTCTGAGGCGTGACTGTAGGCGACAGGGAATCGAACCGGGGACCCGGCAGCATGACGCAACTCTTGGGGAAGTGTCCCGGGGATAATTGCTTCCA